>CAJDSM010002439.1:100-15413 GCA_903981925.1 Ostrea lurida
TATTGGTAATGAATTATCTTGGTGAAAGTTATATATTTTTATATTTTATAAATATTATTTTAATACGAATTGATGTACTTTTCTTTATCATATTCTATTTATATCTTATATATCACATGGGTGTACGTATTATGATAAGTATTTTGAATGAATATATATGCAGTGGTAGTATTAAAACACCCAGATCTAAAACAGAGGCTAACTATTATTAGTTCCATTCATTACAATGTTCTAATTATTTCAGATAAGAATAAAAAGTAATATATTTACGGATGAGTGGATGGTGGCAGTAGAGAAGATATTTCTTTTATCCTGTCATTTATGTTGTATCTTCTTCTTCGTTCAACTAAAATAAAAATATAAAATTAACATATATTTTATAATACGTTTGATTAATTATCATAAGCATATATCTTGGTGATCAAGAATGGGAAATAAACTGCAAGAAGGTGTTTTGCATTCTTAACACCTTGGATCAATGAGCAAAAGCTTAATATAATGGTTTTACTATTGAAGAAAGGAAAATCAACCACAACAATTCAAATAGGATTCATGCTTCAGTATTTTCATATTGTTTTACTGGTCGTCGCGATATTGATATTGTTTTCTGATACTCAGGTTTGCTCTAGTATCACAATATCGAGAAATAACTAACAAAAGACGACGTGTCTAAAACGAGGCAGTTCTATAAATGGAAAAAAGGAAAAACGTCATAGTGACGCGATCCCTTATATGGAAGTAGAATTCCAAAATCACGCTTGAAATGTTTATAGTATAAAGCTTACAATCGATGTATTTCTGAACTGTAAATGCAAAAATATATGATTAGATACTTATGACATGTTATCAAATACGTATGCTATAATAAAAAATATTGTTAACAAAAAGAAAAAGGTCATGTGTATACATCGCAAAACAATAATACAGTACTGCGCATGCCTACATCCCAGGCGACTTTGTTGTTTTTCATAGGTTGGTAATATCATAAATAATTAGAAACAAGTGTTTTGTTCTTGTGCATCTTTTTACTTTCAATGTTGTAATTACGTATGAAAGCATAACTTTATTAGATGCATACATAGAAAAAAAAACCTGAAAGATTTAATTTTTCATATAAATACAGATTATGCTACGTGTACTTTAAACGAATCATGAGATAAAATTTAGATGTAATGAGCTCTAAGATCATATATGGAAAATATTCTCCCAATGGGCACACTTGCATTGGTAAATGCTGTCTGACGTTTACATAGCCAATCGTTAAGCCGTTTTGACATGACTTTTCTACGTCTACTTGATCAAGGCAATGGGCTTAACGGGGGGTAGTGACCGGTGCAGAGTTGTTATTCATCTAGACTACTGACAACCTCTTGTGTAACGGGGTCCATGTTGCCGAACTTTTTATATCTATTTGGACTTACAGATACCAGCACGCTCCTAATCCGGCCGTTTATGTCAGTCAGACAGCAGGGCGGTTTAGAAAGTTTCAATGTATATTATTTAATTGACATGATTATCAAACCTAATTACCATACTTTACTGACTCGTGTTTTACGGTATAATATTGATTGATTACCTAATTGAAGGTTTTTGTTGTTTTTTAGTATTAAATATTTCTATCTATTTTGGTGTGTCTATTGGACCGCCGGTCATATGTTTTTGATTTGGCCGGCGATCTATCGACCGGCAATATTGAGGGATCTGATGCATTAGCTAATTATGACGTTTCACGTAACGCAACGTAATGCAATAGACTTCAATGGACTATATAAAGCAATGTATGGAAATTTCAATGACTTAAAAGCATTAGCATATATTTTTTCCAGTTAAAAATTAAGCATAACAAACATTACATGTCATTCGTAATAACAGTTATTTAATGTGCTGATCAGTCAATAGACCGGAATATTTTTCGATCGGGTATTTGGCGACCTTCGAGGCAATAGAAGATGCATTGATCTGTTCCCAGTACCTCGGGAAAATATTCCAGGTATATGACTGATCAGAATTAAATAACTGGTTTGTGTTTAACTGGATTTACTCGTACGGCTATGAATTGTCACGTTTTTGAGTGTCTTTTACCACTTTTGATTTTTTGTTTTCAAATGATAAATATTCCCACTGATATAGCTTACTCTTTTGACATGATCATTTTTCTCTACTGATTTATTCTGATTGCTGTTATTCATTTCATACAGTACTTTAATTGTTGATAATTGTACACGATTCATTATTCTTTTACTGATATCCTTCATGTTGTTGATATATGTGTACTGGACTAATTGTAACACATCGAACAATACATGTTCATGACTTTACTCACATTAGCGACTTCAAAATGTTTTATGGTGAGAATTACTTATTATCAATATTTACGTAGTCGCGTGAATAGTTATTCCGAGTTCAACCGCCAGCTGTTTTTTGATTGTATTTATTGAGATAAATTTCTGAAACATCTGGGTTTTTTCTTTATTACATATACTTCTGTTTAAAAATGTTTCCTATACAATTGGCGAGAACACTGTGTTAACGTAATCATATATCCAAAAAAACAAAAACATAATAAATCGAGTGTAGGGCAACAGGACCTCCGACAAAAGCGAAGGAGGATCAGGTATTCATAGGGAGTAAGCTCCTCTGCGCTGCCGTAACACCGCCGGTGAGCCCTTAGTCGAAATTAAGTAAACGGATTAGTGCGTAGTCAAATCTAGTAGGAAACATGACAAGTCTAACAAAGGGTATGAAACAAATCAGTCCACATATGACTTAGTTGATACTATTGTAATCGCAAACACAAGGTCATCTATAGCAACCGTTAGAATTTGCGAATGATGACTTAAACGACGATTCGTGTATAACCTGCAACTTCAACTTTTTTGTTAGTAGTTGACCTCGCTTTAAAATCCGAATTTACGCATAGCAGGCTCTTGCCGTATCGATATCACTGCAGATTATACACACATAGAAGCATTCAGGAGATAAAATAGCTATTTTCACAGTCCGTGAATAAACAAACTATTTCCAGAGAATAGTTTTTGACTATTCCCGTTCGACAATGATTTTCCCGCACGCTTTGACGCCGTTTTGATTTGTATTGAATTGGTTTGAAGGTATCTTTCAACGTTAGCAACACTAGAGAGTTCCACTCATACAAGAGATATGTGGTCTCGAACAGTAAATTTACGAAATTATGTGATATTGCTGTTCCGTTTGTTCGTTCTGGATGCGAACAAACAAAAGTTGTGATTTGAAGTGGCTACAATGCAGTTTGGAGATATTTAGTGTTAAAGAAAAGAACTATGTTGAGAAATGTGAGGATTACTTATCAGAGATCGATGTGTTTTAATTAAGAAGTTTATGCTGAATTCAGGGAAACCGGACGGGCTTATAGCAAAGAAATCTTGATTACCATTAAGACTTGACTTCAGAACATTCTGAAGAAGAAAAACCCGTTGATTTTGTAAATAATTAATATTTTAATTGGATTTAAATGTGGTGTTTGATTATGTCTCGATATGTATCTCTTTCCAACAGTGAAGGGGAGACATCAGTTAATAAACACTTATTACTGGCTGTGTTGTGGAATAGCTCTTTTGATCTAACTTGACGGAACTTCCCTCGGGCAAGCCGGGGGAAATGTTCCTTGCCTCGGGGGTCGATAAAAGAGCTATTCACTCAAAGCGTGAAAGTGTTATTATTACACTTCACATCTGCTTTATGATGAATTCATTTTGTGTTGATTGGATAACAATTTTTAAGTTGTGCGAGTCACCTTATATATTGTGCTCTTTGTATTTTGGTTCTCACACTTATTTTACCAATCAATAATACTAGTCATGTTGAAAATGGTTTTCGTTAATGGCAGTTTACAACATTATAGAGGGTTGTTCTAGTTAAAAAAATAGTAACAAGGACTTTAGGAAGATTGAAATATAAACAGTATAAAGACACACAGATTAAATTTACTATGTTCTTTAACACAGTCAGCAATCATTTAAAAGATTGTGTATCTGTCGTCATGATATTATGTTTGTCTTTTTTTATCCGTCGTTTGCGTCTTCGATCACCTAATCTTCGAGACTCGTGACTTCCGAGAGCAGCAGATTTCTTCCGAAGGACTGCACAAATTCCTCCTCGTATCTTCACTCTGATGGTTTTAAATGAGTGACAAAGCATTTAACAAAGCATGTCATTGTTGATTATTACAGACTCGGAACGATGATGATTGAGAAGCTGGTAAAATATAAATACCGTTGGCAGGCAATCATAACTTGAGGTTTTGGAGGGTCTTGGCCAGCTCGTTGGTCCACTGGAACAGAGTTGTGATGTCATCGATCAAATATTCTACCTAACAAATAGCAGAAACAACCGACTAATTACTGAATGATTGTTAAAAAAAAAAAAAAAAAATGGTTATTGTGCTGATCAAGAAATAAATGGTACACTGTTAGCAGGATTTAAGCTATCCAACTATCTTAGCGTAATGGTTGCCCTCCATGTTGATGATAGTATCTCGCATTTCTTCAGGTAGAGCTGAATCCAGAGATTCTTGTTTCTGTCTTCTATCAGTGTGATAACCACTTCCATTGTTCAAAATCATTTGAAAGAGTAGCATTGTTCCTCTACAACTGGTGTCTGGACGTTGTTGTGTTTTGGAGATTTGCTATTCCGGAACCATGTTGTACGGCCTCTTCTACTGCCTTGTCTTGCAACATAAATATTCGAGATAGAAACACACGAGTGGGATGATAATCATTCAATGAACCATGTTGAGATCCTTTTTTCACGTATTTTTATCAAACATAATTAGCATTGTCAAATTCCCTTTTGTTTACTTGACTCGAATTACGTTCGCAACCGAAATATCAACCGAGGGTGAGAGTTTCTAATCCAATGTATTGACTCTGATGGATTATGGGTTTTGCTCCTGAGTTAAGCTCATTATAGAAATTTCTAGATCGAAATAAACTTCCGAATTTTAAATGGGTTGAAAAGTAAAATTTTAGATTATTTTTCAACAGGATCGCAATTTTTTCAGTACATACGTATGTACTGTATGGTACCGCGAAATAAAGTTATTTCTTCAAGCAAGCGGAGAACTGAAAAATATTATATTTTTTATCTTGAGTTCATTAATTAATGCGCCTTTGAGGCAAGTAGTTAAATATATACAAATTGAAATAATATCAATCAACAACGTTTATTCCTTGTTTGCTGTTTACAAAGAAACAATTCAATAGGGAATTAAAGAAATCGAATTTTCTGTGATTCAGGAAATCACCAGCGTACTATTTTATCCCGTGTATCACATAAACCGCATCACCAAAAACATGTTTTTCAATCGGAATCTGTTCGATGATCAGAACGTCTCCGTTTCTGTTGGGGGATTGTTGTGGATGTAACCTCAATTGCGGTTCCTGAATTGTGTCTTCCAGCGAAATAGACCCTTCACAATTATTTCGACTACTTCTAGTGATTAATTGCGGTTTGTTGCAGTTGCAGTGATTTTTTCCGTCCACAGTTGTGACCGAGTTGATGCCTCACGGCGAGTGACGGAAGGGGAGTGTGGACGTGTTTATCTATGTTTATTGGGGGACAGAAAAAGGAAATTGTGTTTATGAGGGTTGTTCAGATAAACGGTTTGTCAGTGATCTGGTTTTTGTGACGCAGTAACATACACTCGAGGAGGAATCTTGGGTGCATTGTTGTAGCGTCATTTCTGGACTAATGTTTTCCTGTACGCTCGTGTTAGTGATTTTTCGATCTTCAGGTAAAGCAGCTTTTTTTTTTTTTGGCCATAACTTTCATGAGAGACTCAATTTTATTCTTTTCATATCGGTCCATTGAAAAAAACTCTTTTCATCGATCTAGGATTTATGTTGTGTTGTTTAGCAACGCCAAGTTAAATGGGTCTCGGGTTGGCTCTGTTATCTGGGGGTCTCATTGAGCGATAAAAATTCGTACGTGGCGTAGGAACGAGCTCTATCGCCGGGAGGTTGCATACATTCGGGGACGGACAGCTGTGTGTTTCGTAGACATCTCTGTACGTGTTTTTGTGTTGCTCGATGGTTGATTGTTGTATTTTATGTTGTACCGTCCCGCTCGAGAATATTCACTCATTATGGAGACGTCACCATGCGGAAGGGACTGCAAATTTAGGCTCATGCTCGGCACTCAGGGCCTTTGAGCAGGGAGGTTTTTTCGTGCCACAACTCTGTGAACACGGGACCTCAGGTTTTTCCGGTTCATCCAAAGGACCGCCCCATTTAGTCGCCTCTTACGACACAGCGAAGGATATGCTAGGGGACCGTAATTCTAACCCGGACCCCAGGGGTTCGAGTTGGTCATGTACTCAATATTCATCATTGTGCGGGAGGGCGCGATTAAGTACATATCCACCCATTTATTTGTCGATTGTCTCCGCCCCTTGTTCCAATGCAATTTGTTTAAAAACCACAGAAGTGTTAACTTAGGGAAGTTGGAGAAGTGTCCCCTTGTTTACAACTGTACAGTTTATTGGTATGCGTCATCTGTGAGAGGTTCAGTTTTCTGAGTCCGCCCCCTTTTAACTTTCGCCTTCAGATCTCTCATGCTTCATGCGATAGGCTTGTCATGGTTTCTTCGATACTCGAATCGTTGACATATAGTTTTTCCGTATTTGCTGCTCTTAAGTTTTCTTTCTAAACCTGCTTATGACACCCTTAAATACTTGGTATGAATGATTTCGCACCGTCACTTTTCCTGGACAACCTATAATCATTTCTTGCTGTGTACCGTGTTGGTTCACGAGGCATGAATATTTTGTGATTTCCCTCTGTCGGCATACCTTTCACTTGTTAAAATCACGAACAATTTCACATGCCGCCTGGTTTTCCTCAACAGTGTCTTCTGATTTTTCGTTTTTCTCATTAATTCTGTGATGTTATCGTTTCGTAAACGGGAGTGGCCAATATAGTATTGAAGTGGTTAAATAGCAAACGGTTTTCTAAAGTAGTCCCGGCTTACCAGGTCACGTGCTCAATGTTATCATTTCGCAAATTCTACGGTCACTTACAACAGTATGACATTTAACTCTCGGACATGACCAAGTCCAGACTTTTTGCTTACCTTTTTAGTCAAAAGATACAAGCAACAAATATCGTAGTATGATTCTGGATTAGGTTTTTTTTGCAGTACTTCTAGTTCAAGCTAAAGATACTACAACTTGTACATTAAAGAATTTAAGCTCCTAAAGATAAAATCCATGTAGGAGAATGGAGGGATTTTTGTATCTATCAAATCCTATCATTATTCCTATGGAGAAAAATTCTTAGAGGATAAAAATTCCTATGATTTTCATAGTGATAAATTAATCGACAGAAAATGAATTAGAATGAAAATATGGTATTTATGTACAAATTATCATATACGTGATACCAACTTTATTCCATATTGCGTCAAAACATTGGGAATTTCTTAAACGTAACGTAGTATTTCCTGATGCAGATCTTTTCACTTTTACTGACGGGCTGAGATTTAGACATTTTCTAAACCTTTTTCTATTAAATTCTGTTTCTTATTGTGTTTGGCTTTTCCAAAATTTTTGCTTTAAGCGACTCGATTGTGACAAATTATGTTTTGAAATGTTGTCAAATCGGTGCACGAAAATGAGTTATCACAGGTTTCACACATGCACAGCCGAGCGGAACACGATAACAATGTCCCCAATTATCTTATTTTCCAAATTCCACGATTGTACTAATTAAGATGCACATTAAGCAATCTTCATTATAATCATTATTTACAACCTAGGGATCAGATCGTATCTATGGTGAAGCTCTTTGTAATTTACACTTTAACCAGATCTTTAAATGAAGCAACAGTGTATTCAGTACCAGGACCTATGTATGAAGCAAAAAATAGTAATTACTTTAATTGCAGTCGGGATTGGGAACGCTAGGTAAACATATGTGAAATGACAAACCTGTGAAATCCTTTTTGCATCAGTTTTTTGATTTGTTTCAGTTTAACTTGCAAGGAATTCAAGGGGAAATGGATGAATATATCATGTTGTCTTTTTAACATAATAAAATCATTACGTCCAATTTTATGCACCAGATTTGCGATTTCGAAATTTATGTCTCTTCAGTATGCTCAAACGAAATGTTGGTAAATCCCGAACATGAAAGTAAATATAAAGTGATCAATGTAAGTGCCAAAGATGGGGCCAAAACTGTAGAAGGATCAGAGCATAAGCCGAGGGGTGAATCCTTCATTTTTTGAACATGTTGTAATCCATTTCAGTGGGTGTCTTAATCTGCATCGATATCAACATTACATTTAATATGTATGGAATACATCTATGTATTATATTTACAATTGGTGTCTATTCTCGGTAGCACGGAATTAAACCCTGCTATTCCCGTAGAACGGCGATGTGCCGTATGTCCATGTACCAGTGAGTCCCTGAGGGTGAGGCAAGGATCTGTATTGAACAAGATAACATCAATTACACAGTAAAAACTTGCAATTTATAGTAAAACTGAAAAGGTATTGAGAGTTATTAACTTCCACATTAGAGTCAGTTCATATGAAGATTTTTGAAGAAATTTCAAAAAAGAAATGTATTCCAAGGTTTTTGTGTTTAGTTTGGGAGTCGTCGTTGAGAAACCGAATTAATAATGAATAGTATAGCCGGTTTATTATTATGCAGTAGTTGGGGATCCTAAAAAATATTGTTATAAAATATGATTACGTGTAGATTACGGATAATTTTGGGCTTCACACGCGGGAACCAACTCAAAATGGTGTTTTTTCATAGGCACCATAGCTGGTAGCGTCTTTATTTCAGAGTGACTTTGTGAATATAAAGAAGGCTGTGCGATTTAAATGTATATATAACATGTATGTATTTGATACCAGACAATGAAAGTTTAGACATGGATCTTTGTTCAGGTGTAAATCCTGGTTGTTTACCGCTCTCCTCCCCCCCCCCCCTGCCTAAATATCACTGATTTTTTTTTAAGAAAACAGGTTCTTACTGATTAGATCACGTCGAATGTGCTTAGTCTGTTAAATTCCCGATCAACAGATGCAAGATCCCGAATCTTTTTACAATCTAGTGTTGAATGAGAAACATTTGGAACCACAACTTGGAAAAATATTGTACCCCAATCCCTGATATTAACGAATACCTATATTCAAATGTTTGTCCGGGTAAAATTGGGCACTGTGAAATCATATCCGCCCCATCCATCCATGGAGTCGCCCGCTGGAACATTCCATGCCAATGTAGAGTCAGAGCCTCAATCCTCTACTGGTTACGTACAATTACGGATATCTGAAGAAAATAAACAGTATTAGTATTGGATTGAAAAAAAAATTGAAGGATAATTTTTCTTGGCCCAGATATCGAATAATCGCACGAATATAATTTCTAAAATAAACATAGCTTTTGGAGGATTTAAAGTCATACGTGTATTTACATGAACAGAAACAATCGAAAACTGGATCACCAATCCAAACATTTCTTCTTTCATAGTATGCTGTTTTAAATTCGGGCAATCCAATGACAAATAGTTTTTTTTAATCATTCATTAACTATTATTTTTCAACGAATTAAACAACATTTCAATTCATAACATTAAAAAACAATCTTTGTACATTGCTTACAATGGAAGAGATTTTCAAAAGGTCTATGGCGAAGCGAATTGAGATTTTTCAAAACATATGTATAATTCATAATTGAAACTTAGATGAGCACTTACTATATTCCATACCTGAATAACATTCTCACATAATCCAGTGACAAATAAGTTGTATCTCAAAGGTTTCAACAGTCTCATTTGAAGTCGGCATTTTGCCAATTCTATGGACATATGTATATAACGTTAACCTTTTTGATTTGAAGGGGAGATGCCAAGTACAACTAGTTATTTAAACGATTGGCATTCGGTGGAATGCTGTCGGGCGTGTTTTATACACGTTGTTATACCGTTCTACACAAACCAACGTTCACTGTGCATTACCCCATTAAGTTTGTCAAGATATATGGCTCACGACAGGTGTGAACTGTCAACAAGGAGTGCTTACTTCTTTTTGGCACTTGAACCCAACTTTATTGTTTCCAAGAAACCGTGTTTACTCTATTATCAAACATGTATTCTTTATAGTGAGCTCTAATGACTATTTAAGTTCGGAAGTCAATTTACGAAGCTACAATAGTAAGTATGCAGTTACTTCTGTTCTGTGCGTGTAGAATAAGAAGCGGATTGACGTGAAATGCATATAACCTGTCAAAAATGGATCAAATATCTTTTCTCTTACAAAATATTTCACAAACGAAACAAAACAAAAATAAAATAATAACAACCAAAGCAAACCATCAAAAAGAGAACAAAAAATAAAGTTTGTATATGCACTATGATATGTACAGTGTAGCTGGTATAATACAAACATTTTCTGAACAGCTAAATTCAGTTAATTCTTCTGCATGTAGAGATTCCAAAGCTCAGAAGGGGTCGACCCTCGGACTTCATTACTTAATTTTATTGTCGTTAGATCTTGTGTTGCGCTTGCTATAAATCAATGGATCAAATGATCAGCTTTTTTTTTCAAGTAAACAAAGTACTGAAACGATGACATTGTTTAGCGTACCATTTTGTATGTTTTTCAATGATATTTCAGTTATTGAATGTTTCTTCGAATAGTGTATTTGCTTCAGAGGACATTTGCACGTTTGCTATAAAAGCTTTGAATTTATATGTTGCTCTCTTGAAATTTGATTTAAAAATATGAAATTTACCATATTTGCGATGTCCTTTATTATTCTTCCTGAATTTCAGTTGAAAATGTTTCAAAGCAACATTACATCATCTGGCTTATCAGGAAGAATTGTGCAAAATAACAACTATAAAAAAGTCATATGCCAATTTTATCATATTATAGCTGACTCCTCAAGTTAAGTACCAATCGTTTCGATACCATGAACAATATTTGGATATCAAAATCTAAGTAGATCTGGTATTCACTTCTAAATGTATACACTTTGCGTGGAAAAATTGCGACGAAGCTCCAATCATTTGTGAACATCAACAAATCGTTATATAATATGTCAGCCTAATAAAAGCATATCAACGGTGTCTACTAACAAGATGATCATCATAATAAGACTATATACCACTTGATCTCAACACCACTATATCAGGTTCAGGAATTTACTGACCACTTGATCCTCATACACCACTATATCAGCCCAGGAATCTGCCCGTTGATAGCGTACACTAATTTGTAATTTCCATCTCCTGGACTGACAGTGTCCCTGAACTCTGTAAGGAGAAGTAAACCATGGGATTATATTATTAATTTGAAGGTGGGTCGCTACACCAAAGTTTCGTTTCATGGTTTATTAGAGCATCTCATATGGGGATGAATTCGCTATCGGAAGGGAGATGCAAGCTTGCAATAATTAAACATGACTTTCCTGTGATTTTCCAAAACTTAAGGAAAAGGTGGGTTTTTCACATTTTAGAGATACAATTTCTATGTCGTTTTATGCATGAAATAAAACTCTAATAAAGCACACCTACAAGATTCAGACAGATTCAGACAGACGCTCTATCGTTCAAGGAAAATGATTAAAAATGACTGCTAATAACCATTACATCCTCTAAACTATACATAATTTTGAATAAATGCAAAGGTGAAGATAACGAACAGTGATAAATCTCGTAAATCCCAAACAGAAAACAAAATAAGAGCCTGACAAATACGGATCCCTGAATAAATCTCATTTTAGGCACGGAATTTCTCGCTTTCCTGCAATATCTATGCAGGAATAAAAAATACCGAAAGTGTAAAAATTACTTTCTCAAACTCCACTCTAATTATACGCACAAGTACTCTGAAGTTGATAAGTCGAATTTAAGGCCACCACTAGAGATATCTTCTGCTCGTAAAGAAACCTGTAAATGAATTATGTCTGGTGAGAATATAAAAACACGTCAACGAACAACGGAGAACAGTTCGTGCTCTCAGTAATCCCAAAGCATTGTTAGAAGACCAGATCATCAAAAACTAGAGATATTGCCAATGATGAACTCTTTTTTTGGATATAAACTTCAGAGTGCTTGTGCGTGGAATTAGAGTGGAGTTAAACCAAGTAATGACTGCTCAAAAGATATGAACACTTCCTTTTTCTATTTTTGTTGAGAAGGCAGCTGTCAATCTGGTCTTTAATTCATCGTTAGGAATGATCGTGTAAACTGTTGAGAATTTATACTTTTTGATGTGTTGATATGTTCGGGGATTTTATATTTACTAAAGTTCTCTAGAGCTTTTCAGAATCCGCATTTCATTTACAACACTTCTGGCAAATGGTATTGCACAATATTTGTGAAGTTGCTTTTTCATGGCCGTCAATATTTTCATGAGGAGTAAATAAAGTAGCTTGATGCATGTCTTTCAAATTATTCAAAGCATCGCTGATGAGAAATTATTGTTGGAAATGTGGCACACCAAAATTAGTATCACATATTTTCTTTTATACTCCTGTGTGGATATCACTGCTGCTGGTCCGTCCCCGAGGATATCAGAATACCAATTAGTTAATATTTTACTACATGTATCGATTTGATACGGAATATAATTTCATACAACGTCACTAAACATTGGAAAGTTATTAAACGTAGGAATATCTCCATCATGCAAAGATTTTCCTCTTTACTGGCTATTGGATTGAGGTTTAAACTTTTTAAGGCCTTTTCTATAAATTATTTTTATTTTCCTTGGTTTTTCAAACTTTTAGATATAAAACATTGCAAATTGGAATTTTTAATTTTGAAACGTGTCACAAACGGTACACCAAAATCTGTTTTACATATTTTCATACAAACACGTTGTTGTTGCAGCATTTCGTAAAAAACGATCTAGTTTGCCATTACAACCTGCCATTGAGTGATATGTTCTCTAACGTGTTTCATACGAATTGTTAAGCCGTTCTTTATTGCAGATTTCTCCGTCTACCTGCTCAAGAACTTTTGCTAGGAGACATACAAGAAAATATATTTCAGTTTCATTTGATAAACTTTATTCTGGAACTTACTGTTTCAGATTTGGTTAAAAAAATAGCGAAATGACCGAAGAATGGGTAGCTGCATATAATTGTGATACTTTGCTTAAAATCTTTTACATGATTGTATACATTACAACTAATTTACAAATGTAGTTCAGGTATGTCTTCTATTAACAAATTCAGAGCAGAGGATGCTTATCCTACATTCGCTTTTTTGTCGGAGGTCCGTGTTTCCCTACACTCGACTTTGTATATTGTTATTTGGGGCTATGAAATTACTTGAACCACATATGTTCCAACTTCGCCTTTTTGTGTTCCAATGAAAATTGAACTTTTTTTGTAGTTGCAACAGATACTTGCAACATTGTCCTCAAAAATACTTACTTTTTGTACGGTCCGTAGCCCTATTTTCATGAAAGTATTTTGTTTTAAGATTAAAGTAAAATATATTATCTCTATATTTATTACTTGGAAAAGTAATACTATTTTGCGAAGAGTTTAGTAGGAAATTGATGAAGAGTACAAAGTATCACTAAAATGAAATGAATGAATTACAATATTCAGAAACTTTGTTGTTGTCTCATGTATTCCCTACAATTATGTAATAAGCCAAATGCTGACTGAATCATTTATAATTATATATTTCTATGATAAAATAATTTATAGGATCCAAAACGTTTTCTTAACTTTTATGGGAATAAGTGTAAAGTTTAATAATTCTATGGGAATAAGTGTAAAGTTTAATAATTATTGTGACACGAAAAAGCCATTACTATGTAAATAAAGAATCATTGTTGACGAGGAAGATGATTAATAGTAAGCATTGGTAAGATCATTATGTACAGGGAAGGCCACTTTCACAATATAATTATGTACGGATTAAATACAAATAAAATCACTTGGTAAATTTCAACTGATATGATTGTGTATGGGAACAAGTAAAATCATCACATACATGTATCATGATCATGCATAGTCCTGTGTAAAGATAAGGTCATGAATTAAATTTTTGCAAAGGTAAGATCACCATTTACATCCGTGTAAATTTATGATCATTATATCGATCAGCGTGGCATACATTTTGTACATTACCTAGGAACATTCGCCAAATTGCTACAAACTTTAGACAACGATCATAAGACTGAATTTCACAACGGATTACATTTACCTGTAAATTATAATTACATTCTTAAAATAGCACTGTAATTAATAAAAATCCATAATCAACACTTTACCAAGACAGTCTATAAAAACAAACGGAAATTTATTCTCTGTTAACGAAGGTTGTGTGCATCTAAATTAATTCTACACAATTGATTGCTAAATAATGATAATTAATTTCCAACATAAACATAAATCAAATGTAGCTGCGGCTGTTTCCCAAAGTTTGAAGGATTTAGCGTTTATGCACATCAATTCTAAATTAATTAGTAATTCCTGCATTTTTTTTCTCTCTTAGAAACTGGAACTGATGTTTAAAGGAATGATTCACATTTATGTTTTCATTTTTCTTTTTAAATTCATTTAAAGTTAGCAACAGTAATGTGGACCTTCTCAAAGGAAGAATAAGGGTGATAGTTGAGCTTAACTCTCTATTATGTAATCAAGACTCGGATCTTTTATATGTTTTCAAACAATCCAGTGAAAAGTTAATTTGTAATTGAAAACATTTTGGTTTGTATAGTCACAAATTTCTTTTTTTAAAGGGCACAATTTACCTAAAGGATACTTAAAATGCAACGTGTACAATAAACGTACATAGATAAACATTCACTTTGAAAACTTTGTAAGTAACCATTGTTTATATATCATATAATAATTTCCTATAATGAGTATAACCCTAATTGTTTTGTGCAATCTTTGGAACATTTTAGATTATAAATATTGATCATTAAAAGTGGAAAACAAACTGTTGAGGAAAATAGTGAATCACCCCATACACTTTCTGCTTTTTCAAAATGGGTTAATCGCTTTGTAGGAATCCTATAAAATTCGAAATAAAGGCCACAAAATTTGACATATCTTCTTCATATTTGGATATTGTACTTAATATTGATTCGAATGGCAGACTGACAACTACAGTATATGATAAGCGTGATGACGTTAATTTTCGTCAATTTTCCTTCTCTATTTAGTAATGTACTACTATCACCTGCTTATGGTGTGCATATCTTCCTGTTGATTCTATAAGCAAGAACATGTTTTGCGTATGATGACGTTTTAAAGTGAAGCCAACTAATAAGAAAAAAGTTGATGTTGCAG
>CAJDSM010002441.1:0-19630 GCA_903981925.1 Ostrea lurida
CAATTATCTATAATCTGAACAAGCCTAGATTATAATGTATTGTGCGGAATCGTTGTATAAGTATGGGAATCATTACGTTTGATGCTGAGTAATTTTAGAAAATTCTCATGATTTTAGGTTATCCAAAAGCTCTTAGAGTTTTTTAAGAATCCACATCTGATTGACACCACTTCTGGAATATGTAGTGGAACAGTATCTCTGAAGAAACTCTCTAATAGCTTGTTAATATTTTAGTTAAAAGTAAAGAAATAGGCTTGGTAAAGCACTTACTGGAACCAGCGATGTATGTTTGTTTGAAGGGTTTTTTATGCAATTTGAATCAATAAAGTTATGGTAATTCAACTGATCTGATTCTTCGAAATTGAAAGTATTAAAACGAAAGGTGATTTTGAAGAATTCATCGTTTGTGAAATTTTGCTCAAATAGTATAGGTAGGATTCCCAGATGTTGAAGTAAATCCTAGTTAATTTAAAGGACAATTATATCAGTAACTTTTACAAAGACAATGTTGTTACTTGCTTTATAAGCTGGGACTAGTACGAAGTTTTCATGTAGTCTATGTAACTCATTTACTACTTCTGGCTTCTTAAAAACACAAGGTTTGATATTATTCTTTTGATGCGAAATATGGTCATTAATGGGCCGTTCTTTATTGTCTGAAAATAGTAGGGTATCCCGATGACAGTTTCCGGTAAAATGACATTCAATTTGAATCGAGAAAAGTTACTTTCAAAGTATCCAGTTTACAATATCATTTTACTCCTTTTTTTTTTTTTAAAAGTTTTAAGGACTTACAAATTATCCATTATGAAGACGCACTACGAAAGCATGCTATTTAATTCCTGAATAAATGTTGACTGTCATAGACTGTCTGGTGTATATGCGAAACGAGCAATCATATCAAATATGATAGAATTAGAACCCAGAAAATCTTCCAATACCTTGGCTTTAGTATATGTATATAATGCATTATGTCAAATGAATTACAAAATTTTATTTGTACAGTAATTCTGTCCAACAAGATGCCCAAATGGGAAAGTTGAATGACGTCATGAAGTTTGGTTTATCCGATCTGGAGAGACTGAGGGATCTGAAAATGCGCGCTCGGCGTGTCCTGAACGAGCTGTATGTAGGAATAGAACAAACTGTCCTTCAAAAGAAAATCGACAGATACAGGGTAAATAGTGTGAAACATAGACAGATATAGATAAAGAGTGTATACTGTGGAATCATTTTAATTCGTGGGGGCATGTTTCCGTGGGTATAAAAAAACCCAACTTGCTTGGTCGTGGGGGTAATCCCAAAACTTTTTTTGGCTGGTTTCCC
Source organism: Ostrea lurida (assembly GCA_903981925.1). Classification (NCBI taxonomy): domain Eukaryota; kingdom Metazoa; phylum Mollusca; class Bivalvia; order Ostreida; family Ostreidae; genus Ostrea; species Ostrea lurida. The sequence continues at coordinate 1,327 of CAJDSM010002441.1, forward strand.
GTTGGGGGAAACGTAATTTCCGGGGTAAATTGAAATAAATAATGCGAAACGGCATAAATGTTTTTATAAAGTTAAAAGGAAAAATTTTAAAAAACCACCTTCGGGTGGGTGGGCCATAAATTTCCCGTGGGTAAGGGTGACCCACGAAATCCACGAACATTAGTCCCCCACGAACAATGATGATTCCACAGTATATACTGTAGGGTAAAGACTTTGGAAAATAGATACACGTATATGTAAATGGTAAAGATTTATAATATGTACAGACTAAAAACAATTTAAAAAAAATTAGACAGAGACGTGTACAGCGTTAGAAATTGTAAATAGAAATCTGACAGACCCATTCGTAATGTATCGTCAGGAATTTATAAATAGCAAATAGACACAAAGTTCTGGCTTTATGGATCCTGGGAAAGTAAGTTGGAGAAAGATTAGAAATAGGAAGTAGACACGTACAACGTTAGGGGTCTGTAAATAGGAAGTAAGCAATGCTAGGGGTTTGTAAATAAGAAGTGCACGCAGCATTAGGGGTCTGTAAATAGAAAACAAGAGGTTCATGGGTCACATTGCTTACCTGAACACTTTGCTTCATAGAAAAGAGCAGAAGTTTAGGATTTCAATGTGCCATTATTCAAAGGTATGGACTAAAAAGTTAATCTCTGTCATATTCCCAATACCAATAAATAAACATTCATCAATACAAAAATAAGACAGGGAACTATATATGACAGGTTGGGTCAGGCATATCCCCTGGGACCCTTTTATCATGCTATCTTCAAATTGTCGTGATACAATGGACAAGAAGATACCTCGTTGAAGGCTGGGAATTTTAATAATTTTCAAAATATTAGACCATTTTTAAAAGGGCGGTGTCAGTCATGACCCAAGGGCCCTCCACATATGTGTCAAACTTTTCTCAACACAAGGATTAAGAAAACACATGGTTTGAGGGTGGGGATCTCAACAGTTTACAAGATGTTAAACCATTTTTAAAGGGCGTCAGTCATGACCCCAGAGGCCTTCCACATATGTGTTAATGAACTTGTCTCAACACAAAGAACAAGGAAATATACATGTATAGTTTGAGGATGGGGATCTCAATAGTTTACAAAATATTAGACCATTTATAAAAATTAAAAAAAAAGGGGGGGGGGAGACAGTCATGACACCAAGGGCCCTCCAGATATTGTCTAAACACAAGGAACAAGAAGACACAGGTTTCTAAAAGATGTTCCCTATATATTCACATGTAAAACTTTGATCCATAATTGTGGTCCCACCCTACCCCTGGGGATCATGATTTGAATAAACTTGAATTTCCACTGTCAGGAAGCTTTCATATGAGGACCATTTTAAAAATGTTTATTGGGATTATATTGTATGTAAACTGAGCTAGAAAAAATACATATGTACGAGTGTCGATTCAAGCTGTCGTAAAGTTAACAAGAACCCGATATGAAACAAAATAAGGAAATAGATACAGCGTTTTGTGACCTTATTGGTTTTGAAACGGAAACAATGGAGACAATGTATTAACAGCATAGACATAAATACATGTATGAGAAAGGCACTGCTTTGGGTGATAAAAATAGAACAATTATACTTGCAACTCAGCAAATAGAAAAAAAAATATAATATTCTTTGAGCTAATTGCGGGGAAAAAAATCCAAAATCGATAAAATGTATCGCAAAGTTCTAGGCATGAAAAAGCTGATTTCTGAATTTCTATTTTTTATTAAACGAAGTTGTACAACTATTAAAGTATTTGAAATGAATATCATTTGCAGCAATTTGAGAACAACATAAGAAAAAACATGAAAGAGTCGCACGCTTTGGCAACATCCGCATATAGAGATCTCAAGTATTCTCAACGCACGTACGAAGTAAGTAAATATTATATACATGTATTTATTCAGCTCTTAAGTTTTAATTCCATGTTTCGGATTTCCAATATTTCGGTATGAGCGCCACTGAAGAGCCATAATTTGTCGAAATGCGCATCTGGTGCATCAAAATTGGTACAGTATAAGATTTATACTATTTCTGTTCAGAACAGACATTATTTTGCTCGGTGGTGTACCCATTGATATCAATATGTAACTATATAAGTTTTGTTTGTTCTTACATTCCATCTTTCTGTAGATCTGTTAATGTTCTCTTTTAGTTTTCACTTCATGTAATTTTTCTTTCGTCCCGAATGTTTGACAAATCCTTTTGACTGTGTCGTTTAGTGGTCATTTTGGTGCTTTGTATATATATACATGTATATATATTAGGAATGTCAACGAATATTCGACTATTCGAATAGTCTTCGATAACATCGACGTTCGACTAAAAAATTTTAGTCGAATAGTCAGTAAAAGTTTAGCATACTGGTAATTTAGATATGTCGGTGTCCTGTCATATATGATATTGCCAGAAAAAAATAGCACTTTCCGATAATTCAGTTTCATCAAACAAATTTCGTTTCGCCTACGAGTTTACTTGTATCAAACTGCATAATCAATCTACAGACACAGCGGAAAATATTTTTTATATTAAAAACTCCGTATAAGAGGTTTGAGCGAAAAGTTACTTTCTTCCTAAATGTGTAAATATATATATTACAGTCATGTACATGTACGAGTACATGTATATGTAACAATGCATGTGTTGGGGTACTCAAAATGCCATAATTCTACATTAATTTTGAAATAGAGGACCGCGTATGTTTGTCTTTAATTAATTGTACCTTAATGATGTTTTCATTGGGTTCTACCCTAACAGACCTTTCACAGTTAACTGACCACTAATAGGACGGTAATACACCTATGTGCATCCCCGCTCAATGTTATACACACTCAATGTTGTTTATCATATAAATTGGCGAAGTAAACAATGTGTGAACGCCCCCAAACATACATGTAGATATACAAAGTCGAGTTGTAAGGGCAACACGGACCTCCTTTTTGTACATGGCATTTCAATTGTTAGTACATGTAGGCCTAATACGCGTAAAAATACGTGAGAGAAATTATGTATTTTAATATACATGTATATATTATGCGTATACAATTGTACAAAGCAACTTCACCTAATACACAGTGGATAAAAAATATCTGAATAGTCTTCGATTAAAACTATCGAATAATCGACTAAGAAATTTACTCATTTTGACATCCCTAATATATATACATGTATATAGTTATTTGGTAGTCTTAGACTTAATTCAAACATTTCAATAGTAGTAATATGTACTTTCGCGTATAGTTTGTGATCTTTCATGTCGACCTTGAGTTTCCTAATTTTGTCAATAAGGTATTTCAAGTACAACTTGAATACTTGATTTTCGACCTTTTGTTGCCAAATCTTCTTACATGTACGTATTTTTGTATTTTATAACTTTAATCCAAGCACAACTCATTTCAATTTGTTTCGGCCCAAAGTTTTCAATTCGCATCTATTCAGGATTCCTTTACGTAATTTATGCAATCATAAACAGTGATTCATTCTAATCTAAATCATTTAGTAGTAAATTTTATTCAACGAAAATTTATGTTTTCTGGCTCACGGTGGGTGTAACCGATCGGCAGGGGATGCTTACTCATCCTAGGCACCTAATGCCATCTTGGTGCGTCCAGGGTCCCGTGTTAGCCTGGCCATTTTTCTATTATCCTGAGAAAGGGACGGGTCGTCCCTAGTATCTATCGAATTGTACTTATCGTAGGACATCCATCTATTGATCGATCGATCGATCGATCGTTCGTTCGTTCGTTTGCTTCTCAGTGGTAGAGTGTTCTCTTTGTAACCGGGAGAACGTAAGTTCGAGCACCGCTTGTGTCATGGCCGCACTGCAATAAGGTAGTGACTGCTCCTTCGCCAAATGCGTGGTCTTTCAGATGACCTAAAAACTGAGGTCGCGGCTGCAGGTGTTAGCACATTGAACAACACTCGCTGCTAAGACCCCGAGGGTAAAGCATAGGTCTAAATTTATGGTACGTCCCCTACAACTGTTGACCTCTCAATATGAGTGGAAACATTCTCGAATGGACGTAAAACAGACAAACATGCCACACTTGACACTTAACTGCATCGTATTTATATTTATTTAAAGGACAATTTACATCTAAAAAAGAGTATAGACCGGGAACGGAAGAGAAGAAAACAGCCGTCCAGAAGACGCAGAAATACCCATGTGGATAGGGCAGACTATCAAACACTGGTGGACATGATATATTCAAAGTCCAGAATGCTACAGAAATCGGAGGAAACACTTAACAGGTGTGTGTTATGATCAAACAAAGTCTCAAAACTTCTTTATCCAAAATAATTTAGAATTTTACAGCAACCATTCAAAGTTTACTTAGGAGATGATGTACTCTTCATACTGTGTAAAAAGAGCAGTACATGTATTCAGTCATCATTTCGCAAATTCTACGGTCGCGTTATAATGACTTTGTTTGCGATTACAAATTATCACTAAGTCATATGTTGACTGATTTGTTCCATACCCTTCGTTAGACTGTCACTTTCGTACATGTACTAGATTTGACGACGGGTAACCTTACTTTTGATTTGACTACGGGCTCACGGCGGGTGGTGACCGGTCAGCAGAGGAATGCTTACTTCCTCCATGACCTGCTGATCCATGCCTTCGCTCTTTGTCGGAGGTCCGTGTTGCCTACACTCGATTTTGTATATGTTTTCTGGGACTATGATTACGTTTAACACATTGTTTACTTCGCCATTTATATTCAAACAATGGATATCTATACATTAATTTTCTCCTCAGAACAATCTTACCTTTACTGTCAAAAGCTCGACAAATTACTCATGGAGATGGCGCTTTGCCTGTGATGCTACAGGTACAGAGCATTGGAGACAGACTAAAATCCTACATAAAGGTAAGAGAAAAATCAGTAATCAAAGTTTCAGTAGTTATCTTTCTTTATCTGATTACATGTAGCTCATTCAGAACAATTTAGCAAATATTTTGAAGACAGTGACACTTTTGCCTTTTCATCTTATAGGGAAGGAACATTCAGCACTCTTTTCACCTATTAAATTTTCTTTCTGTACCATTAATACATTAAAACAAGTATTATAAAGAATAACGTTTATGTATTTTTACCGATACGACATTCATGAAAATGTGATACTAAATTTGGTGCACTGCGAAAAGTAATTTCTTATCAGCGATGCTTCAAGCCTAAAAGTTTGGAAAGCCAAAGACATTAAAACAGGAATTTTATAGAAAAGGCCTTTTAGTCTAAATCTCAAGCCAATAGCGAGTAAAATAGAAGAGCTTTGCATGAGGAAGATACTTCCATGTTACAGAAATTTCCGTTGTTTTGTGACGTTATATGGGATTATATTTCGTATCAAATCGAGACCCGTAGTATGATACCGATTAATTTGAGCTTATGATATAATCGGAGACGGACGGACCATCTACCAGCGGTGATACCCACCCAAGGGTATAAATGAACATCTGATGCTGATATTGATGCATCGTATGTGACACTTTTCGAAAAGTAATTGGAAAGCCAAAGGCAAAAAAGGAACTTTATAGAAAGGGCCTGAAAGTCTAAATCTCAAACCACTAGTGAGTAAAGGAGAAGAGCTTTCATGAGGGAGATACTCCCACGTTTCAGAAATTTCCAAATGTAAAATCGCATTCTAAAAAGAAAGAAAAGTTTATTATCCGACTTCAGGTGATGCGAGTGCAAAATTAGCGTATATCAAAATGGTCACCCCTTTATCTCTATCTCGGAAGAATAATCTTTTATTTCAGAAAATAGACAGAGTCCTTGATGATCTTAGAAACTTTTTGGGTGATGAGAGCGTTATCGCAGAGCGATGTCATACACTTATAACATTAGGAGAATTCGAGATAGAGAGCAGTGTCCTGGATTGCACTCCATATTGTGACGGTAAAATATGTTCATCAGGAGGATGAACTCACTGATTATCCCTAATCTTAGTTGTAATGTAATCTAGACACTCAGATCAGATACTAATATATGATATAACCTCAATGCATCTATACACATCATATTTATTGATCAAGGATTACTGGCTAATTTTCCTACTAATTTTGAAAGGATAGTTTGCCTACACAGTGAATTTCTTGGTAATCACTAAACGTCTTGTTGAAGATGGTGGAGGAAGTGGTTGTGGCTCCGGAGAGGGAGAAGTCATTGACCCAGACATACCACCAGTTCCGTCTGTTCTGCCTCCGCTAAACGACACCGATTCAGGAACAGAATCCAACGGTGATGGCGACTTTGTATTCATCGATAAGGACAATATCACCATCATACCAGTGAAACCGGATGTGACGACAACTACCACTGCGGCTTCCACTACAAAGGAATTATCTTGGTGGGAAAAAATGTTCAAATCAAGAACCACTACTACACCTTCCCCTACAACAACTAATGCCATTCTAACAACACTACCATCGTTAACAACGATTACCTCGACGGAGAAAACAACTGACACATCAACAACTTCGACTTTAACGTCCACCTCAACAACACTACAGCCAACAACACACGCACCTAGTACCACAGTAACAACAACACCTTCAGCAACTACTACTTCAATCCCTTCAACAACACCAAGTACAACAACAAAAGCAACAACTACAACAACAAAAGCAACATTATCAACAACAACAACAACACCAACAACAACAGAAAAAACAACACCTTCAACAACTACAACAGCAAAAACAACACCTTCAACAACAACAATAACAACACCATTAACAACTACAACAGCACCTTCAACTACAACAAGTAAAACAACAACAATCACTACTCCATCAACTACGGCCTCATCGACAACAACACTAAAGACAACAGATACATCAAACTTGGTTGATATTGCAATAAGTGGTAGTGGGGATGTTGAAGATACAGAAACTGAAATTGAACTACAAACCACCAAATTATTTCCTAAAGTCACAACAACGACGTTATCAACCTTAATTGAAATAGGTAGTGGTGACGATGAATTAATTATTGTTGATGAAGACGAAAACAAAGAAATCACAAGCACTACACCGAAACCATCTAAAGGGTTCTGGTGGAATGGGTGGGCAGGCGATGATCCAAACGCTGGAGTTCCAAATCTATTCAGTATGTGAAATAATGGAATGCAACTATCTTGTTTTCTGTAAATTTGGACCATTGATCAGTATAATATGTAATATTGAATTGATTATTTTCACATTTTATAGGAGACAAACTGAGCGAGAAAGCAAATATCTTTAAATCTAAAGCTGTTTCCTTGTTTGAAGAGTCAACCAAACTTCGGGAACGAGTATACGGTAAATGGAGTACATAACACAAATGTACTAGCAATTCATATCTACTGATTATTGTGAAGGAAAATTTGTTCTTGATATTTTTTGGAATTTTTCTTCTTCAGATATTACCCAGAAAAACACTCTTCTTGCGGTGCGAAGGGACGGTCTAGAAGTCTATGTGTCCAACCTCCAGGAAACATCTTATCTTTGGAATACAACAAAAGTCATCGTTAACAATGCAAAACCTCGGATGAACAGGATTTCTAAACCCTTTTTTAGAAGAATGGAACAAATCGTGAATAAATCTCGTGAGTTTGGTAAAATAGCCAAAGATAAACTAGCGGAGTATGAGGGAACCGCGGCGTCTTCACAGAGGAACGCAGAGTCCCAAAAGACGGCTCAAATTCTCACCGATTTACTATCCAAAGGTAATGTTTTATTATGACTGCAAACATTTATTACACATATTATCCACTGTGAAAGAATTTTTTCTCTTATACATGTAATTCTTCTGAAATTGGCTTTGCTTTCGTCCTAGTTAAGGATGCAAACCTCGAATGAATTTCCAAACCTTAGCTTAGGAGAATTGTAGAAATCCTAGAATACATATTTGTTGCAAACTACATGTAGTTTAATGCGGTTATTTTAATACCAATCAGGGTCAAAGGGTGTAATAAATTGCCTGTAGTAGGTTACAAATGGGTCACCAATATGATAATCTTTTTTATATTTAAATATAGGCTATCTTACGTCTGTTAACTTTTTGTTTCTAGTGTCGGATATCAAAAGAAGTAGACAGGAAATGAGAAGAATTTTGACACTGACAACCGATCCGTGTGCAAAGATACAAAGAAGTGCAGCCTCTCTACGGAATAATATAGCAGAGTTAAGGAAAAAAATACAGCAAGCCAAGCGCATCGCCAGTGCAATGCCGGTATGTAATCTTTTACTGATCTGAAAGAAGGTATATTTTCAACCTGAATTAAACGTTATAATTTCAGATTAAATCTAATGATGAAATATTGCTCTTTTGCTCGCCATATTTGTTCATCTTATTGGAAAACATAGGTGAAACTTTTTGATACAGTTACCTGCTTATGGTGTGTATGTCTACCAGTTGATTAGATACGCAAGAGCATGCCATGCGTATGAGGGCTTTTTAAAGCGAGGCCAACTACTAACTAAAACGTTGATGTTCTCGTTTAAAGTCATCATTCCGCAAATTCTACGGTCGCTATAATGACCTTGTTTGCAATTACAAATTATCACTAAATCATATGTTGACTGATTTGTTTCATACCCTTTGTTAGACTGTAATTTTCGTACTAGATTTGACAACAGGTAATCCCGTTTACCTTATTTCGACTAAGGGCTCACGGTGGGAGTAACCGGTCAGCAGAGGATGCTTACTTCTCCATAGCACCTGATCCTGCCTTCACTTTTGTCGGAGGTCCGTATTGCCCTACACGCGATTTGTATATGTTTTGAGACTATGATAACACATTGTGTACTTCGCCAATTTATATTTTCAATCTCTGTAAGAGAGAACATTTTAAGTATACGAGATATAATCATACAATTCCAATTTAATATCGGTAAAATTAAAAAATAGATTTGTATGGCAAGTCGGATGTCTCTGATTTAGAGGGTATGGCAAGTCGGATGTCTCTGAGTTAGAGGGTATGGCAAGTCGGATGTCTCTGAGTTAGAGGGTATGGCAAGTCGGATGTCTCTGAGTTAGAGGGTATGGCAAGTCGGATGTCTCTGAGTTAGAGGGTATGGCAAGTCGGATGTCTCTGATTTAGAGGGTATGGCGAGTTGGGTATGACTAGCGACACATGCCAGAATGTTATGAATAAATGTACAGAAAAAAGAATATCTTTTATGTTCCATGGTTAATATGAACGTGCCAGGTAGCCTTTGCTTGTTACTTGATAAAGGCAGTGAAAACAGGACAGCAATGTGAATTGAAAAAATGTCATTTATTATGTAAATGACGAAGTTATATAACAGAAAACATGCGGGGATCAGATGGGCTCGAAAAACCAAAATATAAGAACATATCTACATGTATCACATAGGTGTGATTATGCCATCTGATCCCCAACAACACATTATGCAATATAAAAATAGAGCTGCCTGGAATCAAGTAAGGTGGGTTTACTTTCAAATTTATCAAGTAACTGGTTTAAAGAGAGAATGATATACTAGTGTATAGAATTAAATGCTAGAAATGAAATAGTTTGTGTAATTGATTCATGTTTTATCCACACATGATTTCTCACTTTCTTGTTGTATTGAGGATATATATGTATTGTCAGATTTTGTTTGTTCCTAGGCCTCTATATCAATGGATGGCAAAGAATCGCTGTCGTTGACTGTGACCTCGTCTTCATTGTTAAAATCGCCATTCTCTGCCTTCGGATTCTGTCTCAAACCGGAAAAAAGTTCCATGGCCATTGCAACTTTACATAACCCAACATCGGTGAGAATTGTTTATGACGAGTACAAGTAAGAATGAAGGGGGGAATTATATAGTTTTAAACTTTAGGTAGAACAATTATATAAAATAGCGTAAGAAATTTGGATTTGTGTTTTTTTAAGCAAAATACAAATAAAAAGATGTAAGAAGTTAGTGGGCGTTTGTGTTTAACATTCTTTCTGGAATATATTGCTTATAAAGAGGCCCTTTTGCATCAAGGCATCACTAACTGTGCCTGTAGCTTGACCATACCGTACGTCTTAATTGGGTCTACTCCATTTAGATCGCTGTTGGAGAAGTACTAAATTGATATGGCTTAGATTATAGGAACGTAGACACGATTTGACTTGAAAATTTTATTGTTTAGTATGCCTAACACAGATATTTCTAATGGTCAACCGAAATTTGAATGTCAATTGTTGAATTACAAGAGGGATACAGCACTCTCAAATCTTTGTCATGTAAACAAGGCTCATGCCATATTTTTGTTTACATGGGTTAAATGTACTAGGAAAAGATTTTTTTTCAAATTATAAGTTCATTCTGTACACACTTATGCAGTTTCTTATTTTGTTTTAAATACCGTATATGTAAACAAAACCAGGAGTCTTAATTAAATTATGATTCCTGTATCTCGCTACTCACATTAAAAAAATTTATATCTTGTAAAAAAAAAATGGAATTTGAAAATTGTTAGTTCAAGCTGTGTTCATGCCCCATTAAAAGTAAATGTTTGCTTCTGCTTTACAATCTTCCTTTTTATCCTGTTGGTCGGAAAATGATTTATTTTTGGGTGGAAATGTATAAAAGCTTTTCATGAGCAAATCTTTTCATGAACTTTTGACACTACATATCTTTTTGTGAATGAATCTTATCCTGTAGATACCAGTAATATTGTACAAGGGTTGTTCAAAAAGGTCGTGGACAAGCCTAAAGGAGTAGGCCCATGAAGGGTGAAAATCTGACCTGTAAAATGGTAAATATTAAAGTGAAATTTCAACAAATTATTTTCTGCACAAATGATAGTCTATGTATGACAGTTTATCAGGGTGGTAAAATTTTTGGAGTTTTGCATTGGTGTATCTAAGATCTGACGCCCCAAACATCATGAAATATCATAAAATGCAAGAATTTGCTAAAAAAAAATCCCCATATTTTTATTATGAAAAACGAAAAATCGATATAGAGCACAGGCTTGGACCAAGAAGATATCATAAAAATTTGAACCTTCCTGGCATCATATTTAAACTTACAAAAAATGAAATTGGTCCAAGCCTGTGCTCTATAACGAATTTTCGTTTTTCATCATAAAAATATGGCGATTTTAAGCAAATTCTTGCATTTTGATATTTCATGATGTTTGAGGCGTCAGATCTTAGATACACTAATGCAAAACTCCAAAAATTTTACCACCCTGATAAACTATCATACATAGACTATCATTTGTGCAGAATATAATTTGTTGAAATTTCATTTTAATTTTTACCATTTTACTGGGCAGATTTTCACCCTTCGTGGGCCTTCTCCTTTAGATAAAAGTAGCGTTATAGATATTTGTTATTAGCATATTTATAATCCTTTACTATATGTGAATTATAAAATGTAAAATTTTATCGAATTTCAAATGCATAACTACAAATATGACTTAGTTATTAAACTTGGGATGGTGACCCGGAGCACGGCAACGTTTTAGTCAAAAAAGTTGTTTCTCATTATTTGTATGTATTTTGTCGAATATTTGGCCGATTTTTACATTATGCCATGGACAATAGTTTCTACGTTACATATGCAAAATCTAAAAGTTTCGAAATGGCAGAGAAATGAGGTCTGAGTCTATAAAGACGGGATCGTCATTGTTGGAAAAAGGACGTTGTCGGAAAAGGTGGAGCAGAAAGCAGTGACAAAATTTTGTGTAAACACCGGGAAAACACCCACAAAGATCCATAAATTCCTTAAACAGTCGGATTGTAATTTGAGCCGTATGTAATGTAATATATTACCGATATTAGCGTCAACCCACACCACACCACAGGTAACAAACTTGGTCTGAAAAATGATTCTTAAATATTGCTAGTCATAGTTTACCGGTAATTTCACTTTGCACTGTACGCAGGAAATGACTATAAAGCGCCTACTCATTTTTTAGACGATGGTTTGCGTTCTATGCTAAGACACGTGGCTCTCTGACCATGTTTGAAAGATATTTTTAGTTGATGATAAAATGTGAATCTTATACATCTACAAAAAATACTATATACATATATGTAATGGCAAAGATAACGAACAGTGATCAATCTCGTAAGTCCTAAATACAATACAAAAACAAGAGTTGGGCAAACACGGACCCCTGGACACACCAGAGGTGGGATCAGGTGCCTAGGAGGAGTAAGCATCCCCTGTTGACCGGTCACACCCGCCGTGATCCCATAGTCTTGACCAGGTAAACTTCTATATATTAGAAAAAAGGAGATTTTAATAAGGATGGTGATATATGTCTCCTTTTTAAAATTAAACTTATAATCCTTTGCTTATGATAATTGTTGAACATTTTGTACAAATGAATTTTGAGGAAAATTTATATGGAAGTTATACCTTCAACATCCTGTTAAATCTTTTAGAACTAAGTTTATGATGATGGAGCCAGTTTGCCGGTCGCCTGGTCGGTCTCGGTGGTAAATAGTTAGAGTGTTTGTTTCGTGAAATGGAGGTATCTGGCCATTTCAAATCTATGACAAAGAAATGCATTTTGCACTGGCAAACGCTCGGCCAATCTCCTATGCAGAGTTGTCGTTCGTTACCCTCACATACACGTGTACATGAGGGTAACGAACGACAACTCTGCATAGGAGATTGACGCTCGGCATTTAGAAGCAAGAGTCTTTCGAAGCCCGAGGTTCCTTGTCACGGTAAGCGTCAGCTTGAGGATGAACCGTCACTGCTACGCCCTAATTAGCATCATACATCAATTTCTGTGTTTTTAGCATCAGAACTGTGGTCCTCTGGGAGAATAATGAGACAGATCTGTCCTAATATTTTCTCAGAGAGCTGCAATTCTGCAGCAAGTGCACTTCATCCTCAATTAGTGACGTCTCGAAATGAATATTAAAGAAAAGGGGAAACCAAAAAAAACCCAACCCAACAACAACAACGAAAAAAAAAACAACAACAACGACAACAACCCCCCCCCCCCCCAACTCCAACCCCCTTTAAATATGTGTTTAGTTTTGCTTAGGATTATGTCTCAATAAAAAATCATTTGAAAATCTGACCATTTAGAGCTGCTAATTTGTATTTATAAAGTCGAACTGGGTAGTGGAACTTGAAGACAACAAGCCAAAAATCACTTTCTATGGGACCAATGGAGAGAAAACTGGACATCTGCAATCACAAACAGAGGTTGAGCTCGGGAAATGGATTGACTTGAAAATTTTCAGGTACTAAAATATTTGAAATTAAATTTACTTGAGTGTTTAATTAATGTAGGAGTACAAAACCCACTAACTTCTCGCGGAAGTGTACGTGCAATATACACGTGGTGAAGCAGTAATGATACAACATTACCAGGTCATTTTTCACTCGCCCACTAAGTCGCAGACTCGCAGACATGTTAACTATAGAGTATTAGTCTTTTGTCAGTAAATTCAAACCACTCACAAAATATAAGGATAAATCTTTTATGTGTCACGTATCCTCTATTAGTGTAATCTATTGATACATGATGATGTAGATGTATCTACAGTTCCCATGTGGGTAATATGTGTGGATAATGGGGTAGTAAGAGCCATGTGAAATTTACCCGCGCCCCTGGACGCGTGACGGTGAACATTTAGCTTTTCAGATGATAAGTTGTAGTAGTACCTTTTCACTGCCCTTAATCAAAAAACTCTCTCTACTAGAAATTGCTTTTTTTCTCCATGGAAAAGATTATTTGTCAATGAATGTGAACCATAAACGGTTGATGCTGTACATACTACATTTATATGCCGAAATATTAGAATTCAGGTCTCTCAAACACGTGTCTACCCACTTCAAGATAACTTAATCACAGATAGAAAGGATGTTATAGACTTATATTTACAGGTTTACCATTTGTAATTATAAACATGTCCCCATGAACGCACTGCAGTTGTAAGCAATGCCCACATGAATACAAAACGACCAGCCCGATGCTCAATCTTTTTTCTGTATTGAATAAACTTACTATTGAATTGGATTAAATACATGTACTAGTATATTTCACTTATTGGACATTATCATTTGTATACATCTTTTTTTTATTTGCAGAGAAGAAATAATGAGATATTTGCCTTATTTCTTGTCTCTTTTAGATATGGTAGTTCCATCCTATTAAATACAACCGATCTCGAAACATCTACCAGTGTGGTAGAAGCAAAGGCCATTAATGAACTTCCCGTTGTGATAGAACAACCTAAGTCAGCCATTTTAGGATTTGCAAAGGTATTGCATTCAAAATCCAGCAGACATCGTGCATGTGTTATGCTGTAGTTTATTATTGTATCATAATATGTGCAGTATTTTAGAATCAGCAATTACTTTGCATAATTATCTAATTTTTAAAGTTAACATGATATATCCTTTGCTTTCAATATTTCAGAATAAAGAAAATTTTACGGGCTGTATAGCAGACGTGACCTTAAATGATGAAAAATTGGGATTACTTGCCTCAAAACTGAGAAAAACACCCTGCAAAAGCAATTGGTATAAGGCGTTGATTGATTAATTGGATTGTTAATATGTTGATTGATTGATTTATTGATTGAATGGGTTTCCGTATTTTAGCGCAAGAACCAGCAATGCTGCAGCCATGGTGTTTGACGGAAATGGATTTGTCAAATTTTCTGTAGACATGATATACCAACTTTACCCAATAAAAGTAATGTCACTCCAGTATAGGACCTATCAAGACAATGGCATACTGCTGCTCCTCAACGATCGTCTGCAGGTTACGTACTATTTCCTTTCAGAATAGCATGGCGTGACTAACTTTCTTAGTACTAATCATTATGATTTTTTTTATTATTTTAACCAATGTAAATTTGTGAAATCGATTAATAATTCGAACTTCATATCAGACATCCCGCCTTGGAAACATATATGTACACATATATGTTTCAAAAAAAATTACAGTGAAATCATTGAGATATCGAAACACAGATTTAAGATTTATTTGGTTTTTTTTTTCATATTGAAGGTTGCTGTGTATGGTCCATAAGTGTGAAATTTGATGTATGATTTATTGATTTTGTAGGCATTACAAGTGTTGATATCCATTATGGACTGTAGATTACACGTGGAGGCGCGGATTAACAGAGGTACCACGGTTGTGCGTAGTAATTCTACTCAATACTGTGATGGAAAACAGCGATTTGTAAAGGTACATGGAGCTAAATTTCATACTAATCATTTGTGGGGAAAATACATGGTCGTTATTTCATTTATTTGCATTATCATATTGGTGAGTCTGTACTAGAAAATCAAATCTCTATTCTGATGTCATTTATGAGTTACTTTGCAAAATAATTGTATCTTTAATATGTCGATAGCAAACTATAACAACTCAGCTTTAAGACAAATGTCGTTCGCCTGTCTGTCCAGACCTTGTCAATGTGGGAAGCATAAAGACCAAACAGTTAGGCATGGAACCGTCCAACTCGGTACACACACTCCTCATGACAAGTAAAAGACGTATTTTGTTCTTCAAAGTCAAAGGTCAAACATCAAGGTCAAGTAGAGTATGCCTATTGATTCTCAATATGCGTATTAATGAATTAGTGCACAAAGAATAGTGCTACATGTACATGTAACTCCGCTAAGATATGAATATAAATAGAAGACGTTAACATCGTGTTAAACGTAATTATAATCCAAAAAACATACAAATTCGAGTGTATGACAACACAGCTCTCCGACAAAAGCGATGACAGGATCAGGTGCCATGGAGGAGTAAGCATCCTCTGCTAACCAGTCACACCCGCTGTGAGCCCTTAATAGTCGAAATAAAGTAAACGGGATTACCCGTCGTCAAGTCTAGTAGGAAAATGACAGTCTGAAAAGGGTATGGAACAAATCGGTCAACATATGAATTAAGAGATAATTTGTAATGCGCAAATAAGGTCATTACAGGACCGTAGAAATTTGGCGAAATGATGACTTTAAACGAGACCAGTTATAACCCTGCAATATCAACTTTTTGTAAGTAGTTATCCTCGCTTTAAAAAAGTCCTCATCGCATAGCATGCTCTTGCGTATCGAATCAACTGGGAGATAAACACACCCTAAGCAGGCGATAGTGTTATATTACTAAAATAGAAAGGGAAAGTTGACGATCGCAAGTTAAAGTCATCGCGCTTATCATTAATGTAGGTTGTTAGTCTGCCATTTGAGTCAGTTTTAAGTAAAATATCCAAATATGTAGGCAGATATGTCAGATTCTGTGGTATCCTTTATTTCGAATTCGTCGGGATATACATGTATCAAATGGACATAATTGTGAAAATGATGATTATTAATTGATAAGACATCATCTATATACCTATATGTAAAGGTTGAAGGACACGGCAAGGTTTTGTTTTTATCCCGTAACAGTTTTGTACAAATTCTGCTTCATATGAATATAAATATAAGTCTGCCAATAAGGGGACTCATTTAAAAGACAATTATAATAGTACTTTAAATGTTTCGCTCTATCGAAATCTACGGGCATATTTGTCACGCTGGCTTTGCTTATGTTGAATCAAGGCAGGCTACTGACTAACAAGGGTTTCAACAGTTTCTTTCGTAAATTCTAATGGTCGGTATCACAATCTATTTATCAATACAACCTATCTTTGGTCAAATGTCTGTGGTGTTCTATACCAATTGTTAAGCCGTTCTTACACACACTAATTACTACGTTTACCAGATCTAGATCTAGGGCTCACTGGGGATGTGACCAATCGGCAGGGGATGCTTACTCCTGGATATATATCCCCATCTCTGGTGTGTCCAGGGGTTCATGTATTTCCAATTCTTAATATCTTTCCTATATCCTAAGATTTTTCTAAAAATTGACTGCTCAAAAACGTATGATTTCTCCACATTTTGTACAACAATTTCTCACGATAATTAAAATTAAGAATTTTTCAGATAAATTGATAATTGCTTTTTGAACGAAACACGGCACCGAAAATACAAGTTTCTGGTCGTTGGGAAACAAGATACATATTTTTAAAAACCACAAGGTTCTACATTATACATTGTATATGATAAACGTGATGACTTTGACTTTGCAATCGTCAATTTTCCTTTTCTATGTAGTAATATACCACTTTCACCTACTTATGGTGTACATGTCTCTCAGTTGATTCGATACGCAAGAGCATGCCATGCGTATGAGGATTTTTTAAAGCGAGGCCAACTACTAACAAAAAGTTGATGTTGCAGGGTTATAACGAATTTCGTTTAACGTCATCATTTCGCAAATTCTATGGCGCTATAATGACCTTTTCTTTGCGATTACAAATTATCACTAAGTCATATGTTGACTGATTGTTTCATACCCTTTGTTAGACTGTCATTTTCGTACTAGATTATGACCCCTGGGTCAAGGCCTCTGGCTGGTGGACTGTTAGTCTCCGGAGGGTCTCTACAGCCCAGTTGCTATGTACTATGTTACTAGCTTTAAAATACGGATAATGTATTGAATTGCAGTGGTAAAATTGGAATTTTATATCAAAATTAAGGATTATCTCCTCAGCGATAGCTCTGATCC
This sequence comes from Ostrea lurida, assembly GCA_903981925.1. NCBI lineage: Eukaryota > Metazoa > Mollusca > Bivalvia > Ostreida > Ostreidae > Ostrea > Ostrea lurida. Next base: position 18,874 of record CAJDSM010002441.1, read on the forward strand.
TTCGAAGTATTTGGCTCCAGTCTTTAGCTCTACATTTTCACTTTTATTATAGTTTAAATTTCCATGTTTCGGATTTTCCAACTTTCGGTTTGAGCATCACTGAAGAGACATAATTTGTCGAAATGCGCATCTGGTGCATTAAAATTGGTACCGTATATGATTTATATTTGACGACGAGTACCCGTTTACTTTGTTTTTTGCTACGGGCTCGCAACGGGTGTGACCGGTTAGCAGAGGATGCTTACTCCTCCATGTCACCTGATCCTGCCTTCGCTTTTGTCGGAGGTCTGTGTTGCCATACACTCGATTCTTGTATGATATGTTATGAGATTGATCACCATGTCATTATCTTCACCTTCTCATCATGATCGCCTTGTAGAAGGTGCTCAATGAAGAAATAACGAGCGCCGAAATAATCAAAACTTTCCCAAAATTTCCCCACTTAAATCCGGCAAAAACATATTCCTTTCTGGTTATTCCAAGGCAAGGTTTTTTTTTTTATTTGAATATTTGTCGCATTTTCATTTTTCATGCATGAAAATTCTGAAAAGTCGTCAGGTGCTGATTGGGTGCAAGGGGGAAACTATAGGGGAAGACTATTTTGTGTTAGGCAAACTTTTCTCGTAATAAATCGCATGATTTAATTCATTCTACCAAATTCACTTAATCAACCTTTGTAGAGAGATTTCTGAGCATAGAACCGAATGAAGCATTAGGCTTGTTGAATGGAATGTTATGCAAGAATTTGTTGGCATAA
>CAJDSM010002442.1:0-10055 GCA_903981925.1 Ostrea lurida
TGTGTTTATGGCAGTTAGGTTTTTAACTTGATTATTCGGATTAACAAATGAAGTAACTACCTTTATAGCCTTGCTTCGCTCGGTATTATTTTTTGTGCAAATGAATACAGCATTCATTGCTTGAATATACTTCCTTTCAGGTCACGCCACTCTCATACTCATTGGTCAGAAAACTGGCGAAATGTGTGGGTTTAGCACTGAAAAGCAAGAAATGTCGTATTTGCAGTGCTGCCAAGGCAAAGAATGTGACACCAAGGAAACACAACTGCAAAAAGAACTGGAGCGGATCGGCAAAGGCAATGGAACCTGCAATGGCCTGCGAAATGCTCCAATCTATTTTAGAAAATTTGTTTGTCATTATTTAAGGGAATGAAGTTATTTTGACCTATGTTATACGAATATAATCTAACTTGGTGCAGTTTACGCTTATAATCCTGAAGGATTATATTTAGGCGTAACTGTACCATTATTTTGACTGATTTTTAGTAGGAACATTACAATGATTATCTGTTTGCGCCAAATATTCTCGTTTTGCAGTATTTTATTTTATAGGTATCCATATTAGTGATGAACAATGATAGTACCACCATTGCCAGAGTAAAGTCGACAGTTGGACAAGGACATCACTAAGCACTGTGGCAGTAATCAAACTAAAAAGTGCTTTACAGCTTCCTTGTAGAATTGAGCAAAACTTACAAATTACTGCGCAACACTAAGATCCGTACTCACATTGAAAGGTGTTTTACCTACAGTGTTTCACAAAACAGGGGTGAACCAGAGCAACTGGCTAAAGGATTGAGCAGTATAGTTCCTCATTTGTACAATGGGTACTAAAGACCTGTAATACAGAATTATTTTTTTCTGAAATTTATTTGGCACTCTCACAATTAAAGACAAGTAATGTTGGTTTTTAACATATGGCTTCCTAAAATTTGACAGTGCCACTTACAGTGTTTAAAGCATGCAGACAGTATTTGCAGTGCTTGATAAAACATTGTTATAAAAATGAAATATGAAGTTTTTATTATTCTGTAAATGATTGTAGTTTTGTCATAAAATTTGTTAACCATGAAGAACAATGTAGATCTGTGTATTTATTTGATTTTATATGCAATAATGCTATTGGGGAATTTTTGTGTGTAGGTGTTCATTCCAGTTGTGGGACCTGATGTAGGGGCAATGAGGAAGATTATAAACACCAGGCCCTGCCTTATGACAAACCAATGAATGACCAGGATTTAAGAACAGCCCTTACATCCCTGATGGAAAAATACACTTGCATGGCAACTGTATTAGCTAATATGGGATCAACACCACAAGCCAATGAAAGTTTCAATAACATGGCATCCTTCAAAAGCACCAAAGAGATTGTAAGTATATGTGAATGAGTTCTGCTTGATATGCCACCTATATTGTTTCACATATTTTTTATGTCCTTGCCATAAAATGTTACCCTGTTTCGTCATTCCATCCTTCCGTCATTGACTTTCTATTTTCTATTCAACAATCTGGGCAAAAGTTGCACACATTCAACTCAAATTTTACATATGGATATATATGTCAATAGGAATATACAAGTCAAAAGAATAAGGTGCATATATATAAGGTTGAATTTGCATAGGTCAAATTCTGATCATTTGATTTTTGAACAGGAAAAAAATAAAAAAATCACAATTTTTTCATTATCTCAGCTACATATGTGCATCTACCATTTGCAGTTGTCCATTATAGTGTGCACGTTTTGTGCATAACGAAGTTCAGGTCAACGTTCGTGGGGGCATTCGTTGGTGGTCCATCTTAGTTGATATAGGCATGACGTTAGAATGATTGATCATGGTGGACTATTCTATAGTCTCATACAGCATGTTAATATGTGTACTGACATCTTTAATCTGTTCAGATTTAAAATATATCATTCAATGCAATTTAAAACCTTGTGATACAGGTTTAATGGGGGTTCTGAAAGCCTTGCTACAAGGCTCTCTGCCACAATTTGCCAAAAAAAATGATGGCTTTGAGTACATATCTGAGGTAGAATGTGTTTCGAATTTTTATGATTTGAATTCTTATGGACATTTTGTTTTGATATTTATTACCCTTGCTCCAAAAGGAGAATTGGTATCCCTTGTGCATCTGTCCATATGGCATAACAAATTTTGACATCAGTTATCTCAGCAACTGATCATTGCAGAGGTTTTGAATTTTAGCCAACTCTTCTTCTTTTGGCAATGCATATTGGTGGGATTTCAATTTTTGTAGCTAATCCAATGTCAACTTCTGTTTTATTGCAAGAGTGCATATTTGCATCACAGCAGGGGTACTACTAGTGAGAATTGGCTGGCTCAAAGATTCCCCTATTTTGTATATTTGTTCAATTTATGAATTTTATTTTTACCTGTGTTACAGTTTATGCTCAAACCATAATTGGGACAGCTAAGGCTCTATAACTGGAGAGCAGTTTATAAAAATGTGCTATACTACCCCAAGTTGCAAATAGATTCACTTTCTTTTACAGAATAACCAAGCTGTAAATTCTTTTATTATTTTTTTTGTTGTTGTTATATTATTACATAACATCAGACGAAAATTAATTATTAGCTATATAATATTTTGTAATGTCAAATACAGGTTTATTTTTTACTTTCCCTAGATTTTTTTGGGTATAATTTGATCTTATTTGACTTTTACTAAACAAACAAATACAGTATTTGTAAAATGGTTGGTACATGAATTCCATAAAATTTATTAATATTTAAATTACTGCAAGTTTTCATCAAATGATTCACATGGTAAAACAATTACAGTAGATACAATACCTATTGAAATATTTTCATGTTTTCTTACACATTTTGAGTTAGAATACACATATTTGGTATTTTTTGTAGCTGAATAAGAATTGTTCACTTTCGCTGGACTTTTACCAAAAAGCACCTTCAACGCAAGAACAAGAAGCTGAAATCAAAGCGTCTCTAAACCGCACAGCCGAGCGTGAAAAGAAGGAGATTAGAACTTAAAGCAGAGAGGCAGTCAAAGAATGCATCCCAAGCTGTTCTTGAAGGTACATATATATAAGTATCTTTTCCGAAGTAGAATTATTGTTTGGTTTGCTAATTTCAGTTGTTCCTAAATACATATACTGCTTCAAGTTGAAATATTGCTTTTATTCAAAGGAGATACATATAGGTCTCACATTGTGTTAGAGTCAGAAGGACACAACGACATTGAAGACATTCAGCTGGAGAGCCCTGTAGAAACTACCAAACAACGTCCACTAGTCTTTTTTTGATTTGGAAACAGGAGGATTAGGTTTGACAATTTTTCAGTTTCTGTGATTAACATGTATATGTAAAGCTATGTTTGCTGTAAATACCATTAAAATCTTGTAATTCTTACACTGAATATGACATTTTGTTTTTATTCTTCAGGAAGAACATCAGATATAGTTCAAATTGCGGCGAAGAGCAAGGAAAAACAGTTCTCGGTATATGTTTTGCCAACCCGATCCATGAGCAAGGAAGCTTCAGAGGTCACTTGTTTGACTTTCGATGGAACAGTTTGTGCTACAAAGGAGAAGCAGTTCCAGCTGTTCCCCACTTGAAGCTTTTATGTCATTTCTAGGTGGGACATAATGTTCAGAATTTTGATATTCCAATACTACGTCACCATTTATTGAGTCATGGTCTTCTAGCAAGATTCAAGACTGTAGTAGCAGGATTTTTAGATACATTAAAACTGTCAAAGAATGTACTGAAAGATGTCCAGCTTGCTAATTACAAGCAAGAAACTTTGGTGCGAAATCTGTTGGGGGAGGATTATGAGGCCCACAATGCCATGTCAGATGTAACATCATTAGAAAAATTGTATTTTTCTAAGTTAGGTATGTTTGAAAGTGCAGTGTGTGAAAATGTTTTTTACATGTCGTATTACACTTGTAAAGAATCTCTAGAGCCCTTATTGAAAAGCAAAGCTGTGTCAGCTTGTACACTTAGGAAGTTGGTTATAAATGGCCTCAGTTTATCTAAATTGCAACAGATCCATGCAAGAGACCCAGAAAATGGTATTCGAAGTGTATTTTCTGAACCAATGAAAGAAAATTCCAAGAGTGTAAGAATAACAAAATCATCAAAAGTCATTCAGAAAGTTGTGGATTATTTCAGTTCATAAACATAATTGTGCTTTTTTGTTCATAAACATAATTGTGCTTTTTTGTTATCTGTACATTATGTTGTAGCAGTCAGTCGGGTTCAATTGTCGGTTGCCAGTTTGCTCATTTGGTAAAGCACCTTACTAGAGATTTATGGGACCGAGGTTCAAATCCGGGTCTGGTCTGTTGTATATTCTCCCATCCTGTTACAATATGTTCAGTGTATACATTTCATGGAAAATATTTGGTTATATCATAACATAATGATGCATATCTACATTTCAGTTACTGGAAATGTAAATTAGAATATTCAGAGAGCATATTTTGCTGTGGTAGTGGGGGTCTCCCCACATAAGCATATTTTTGTGGGTGTTTGTCATTTCTTAATTGTGTGTATTTTACACATTTTTTTTTTTACATTCCACTATATTTACATTCAATTTATAATTTCATATGAAAATACAGTGGAAAATTCTGCATGTTAATTTTCCTTAATGTTTCAGAATGTTAATGTTGTCTTATTCACTAATTATGATGTCATAGATGATCAGTATCCTAAAATGCACCACAAAGGTCCATGTTATGACACCATACAGAAAAAAATGTACTATTTAATACTTAATTGATTCTTTTAAAACTGTTAATTAATATCTCAATAATAGTTTTAAAAACTATGGGGTTTATTCCAATGATACGTTTGAATTTTAAGAAAAATAATTGAAAAAATTATCATTGACCTTGATACGTAAAGTCTTATTTGAATTTTATTAACCTGGCAACATGGTCATTTCTTTATAGTTTAAGAAAGTACATATCTTTAATTACAATTGTACCAATTTTGATGGAATTTTAACCATTTTTAAAAAAAGTTTGGACATATTTGGATGTAGCTACAAGTCTTTTCGATGTATTAGAAAGAAGTATAGAGACACTACAAATGCAAAAATATTTTGGCTAATAAGTTCAAAAACTGGATTTTTTTTTGATAATTTCATGTTAAAAAGGTGTAATTATGTTTTAGTAATCACTTTGGTGTAGCATAACTGTTGTTTATGCCAAATTAATGACATGGTTACTTGATTGGTTAATGTGCGCCATCCATGCTCGAGTATGTCTTTATGGATGGCATGGTTTACCTGCACAGAATTTAATAAAATGCTTGCAACATTATATATTTTACTTTAAATTTTGATCTTCAAGACATTTATCTTTGATTGTAAACAAAAATTACATGATTTAATCCATAAAAGCATCAGGATTGAGCAACCTTAAGAGCCATGATCGGTTTCTGTATAGATAATATTTAGTGTCTATGGAACCAGGTATTCCAACAATCCGTAGGCTATTCCTCATGCACACAATTGTCCCCCTATTGGAGGACTTTATTTACAGTCATTCATACTCTAAAAAAAGCCTAGATTGAAATTTATGCGTGAAGAAATCGTGTTGTTAAAGTGTGAGAAATCTACTTTTGATGCAGTCAATTTCTGAAAATCTCTGTGATTTTAGTTTATCCAAAAGCTTTTTAGAAGTTTTAAGAATCCACACTATTACATCACTTCTTGGAATTATGTAGTGGAACAGATCTCTGAAGAATTATTGATAGCTGTTACGTATTTAGTCAAAAGTAAAGAAAGAGGCTTTGAGACATTTACCTGGAGCCAAGCGATGTATCTTTGTTTGTAAGGGGTTTTTATGCAATTTTCGAATCCAATAAAGGTAATTGTATATTTTATTGTTCATTGCATCCATATGGAAAGGCAGTGCCTAGTTTCCTACTCCACTTATTTTCCTCTGTCTACGAAAGTCTTAGCTTAATGTTGGACTATTTGTTTTATTGGATAATTTTTATCTATAATCTCACTTTCATAGATTAAGATGGAATGTGGGAACATTAAAATGTTTATTAAAGAAGTTGCTGACCTCCCGTTATTAAATTTTCAACTCTATACCCGACATTCACGTTTATTTAAAGATCCCTCGTTCTCCAACATATAATGATCCACATAGTTACATTTCATTCCGTAGACAACATGGAACATTGGAACAACATTTGCACTCAGATTTCACCATTCTTTGTATAAAAACTGTTGTTTTTGGTTAAAGTGCTTTGAAATGAATTTTATGATAAGAACACCACACGTTTTACAATTTTGCAGAGACATTAGAAATGAACACTGGGGTCTGGAAATGAATCGTAAACATTTTTAAGGAGACTTGACAGTTTGTTCATTCCAATAAGTTGTTGGCATCCTGTACCAAAAACTAGTTTATCATCTGACATCGATGTATGAATATTTTTGTATGTCCCACAGGACATATCCGAGGAACCTACTATTGTGGAACCTGTGCCCCAATAGACTCAACAGGTGGCGCCTATTATTACGTGGCGCGTTTGCCAGCCAGTATCTCTATGTTTTTCTTCTGTTTACACTCATAAAAGGCATATGTTACAAAGACAAGTATCCTCGGGACAAAATGTCCACCAGAGATATACTGTTCGTCTTACATACAAAAAGGCGAAGTAACATTGTGTCAAACGTGACATCTCGTAAGTCCTAAATATATACAAAACAGAGTTGTGGCAATCACGGACCCCGACACAAAGCGATGGAGATCAGGTGCCATGGAGGAGTTAAGCATCCCTGTGACCGGTCACACCCGCCGTGAGCCCTTAGTCTTGATAGTAAACAGTGAAAACAGGTTACCCGTAGTCAGAATCTAGTGTGATGAATCAACGCTTAACAACAATGCGTTATGAAAGCCCTGCTGGAAAATTAGCTTACATTATATTCAAAAGATTTTGTTGTCTTAAAAATAGACTTACTTTCAGTTCAAAGGTACACATTAAACTGCTAGATATACGTATAAAAGTTTTGAATATAAATCATATACGGTACCAATTTTACACTGATAGCATTCGACAATTATGTCTCCTTCATCTATGCTTCAAATCCGAAAATTGCTTGGAAATCCGGAAAACATGAAGTAAAAACTTTATTAAAGGCATCAAATATGCATGCCAAAAATTGACCAAAAACTTCGAAGATCAAGAACTCTGCCAGCATAGGTCGGATTATGTATGTCTGCAAAAAATTCGAGTAATTTACCTTTTGCTTAATCATACAAATCTGCCTTTTTTCATTATAATTACATATATACATTGTACCTATTGTCTATAGAACTTAGTAAATCAATATAAATAGAAGTTCTTCATTAAAATTAAATATGCAATCATATTATCAACATTCATAATTTGCAGGTGTATGATATAATTGTAGTAATTTGTATGTATAAACGTGTCTACTATCTTAATTGTATGTAGTATACATAGTGTTAATAATGGTTTGCTGAAATCTTAAAATAAAATGTATTTAAAATAAAAGGTCACGAGCTATGCCTGAGGAGTAATCCTTAATTTGCATATGAAATTTCTAATTTTACCACTACAATTAAATATTATATCCGCTTTCAAGCTAGTACATGCAGTACATAGCAACCTGGCTGTAGAGACCCTCGGGACTAACCAGCCACCAGAGAAGCCTCGACCAGGGTCATGAAATTATAAATCATATTACGTACCATGAAAATATTCACACTATCACGTTTTAGTCCAGAAAATAAATTTCAAATCATCGCCCGGATCTCCACACAAGGACCGCCACCCCAAAACTGAACGTTATTGTAACCAGTGTTGTATATTTAAAAACAAAATATGTAAATCGCAAAATTTTCGTAATTTAAATGATTTTGATGCTGTACAGCACAAATATAACATGTATACACATCAGAACAAGCATACTTTGTCATAAAAGTGAAAAAATAAAAATTTTGGAGAAAAATGATGGGTCAGTCCCTTTGGGACTTCAAGTCACAAAATCACAAACAATTCGCATCAAATAGAAGAAAGCCACTAGCTCATAAACCGTCAAGGACACTGTCTAAAGAATTTTCCATATTCTCACCATATGTAACACATTCATCCCCTTTAAGTGGCCTTTACCCTCTCCTGCGTTAAATTATTTGGACAAATTAATCATAGTCGATGTCAGGAGCTTTCATATAAATTTCAACTTTCCTGACCAGTGAATTCTTGAGATAAAATATCAAATGATCACATCCCTATTATTGAACTATTTATTGCCTCTCCCTTGAAGGGAATGCGGCTCTTTATTTCCACGAATATGAATCCCCTTTACCCAAGATTAATTTGTACGTATTGAAGTTTGGTTAAAAAATTCAACCCATTGATTTTGCAGATTTTCCTGTAGCACAAGATAAAATTTCATCCCCTATTTGGCCCCCTTCCTTCCCATAAAAAAATATGATATTACATTAATTACCGTAAACTACAGTTTTCTCAATGTTTAAGAGTATTTCAAAAATCGAAATTTCTAATAATAATAATAAAATACCCATAATTTGTATAAACCCTTTTCATACAACACGTACGCTCAATGGTGCTTACAATCATTAATAATAATAAATAAAGATATAATAATACCATACAAAACACCAAAAATAAAACATTACTCATTACGATCGATGACAAGGTTGTTTGTTTTTATTATTATTTTTTTTTTTTTTTTGAAAAACAAAATAATTAAATACGCTAAGATAAAAAGCATAAAAAAAATATCAGTTTGAAAGATATTGAAACATGGTAATGGGTACACGCACCACACACAGTACTCGATTAAATGCATTAAACATATAAAACATAAAAAGAAAAAAATAAAAGATACCATTCATTAATAGAAAGATAAAAAGCCACAGTCAGACAGACCAAAATAATCTTAATGATTTATTAACTGAAATATCCTGAAAAGCATATGATGGAACAAAAAATGTGTTTCATAGTGATTTCGAAGAGCACACAGTGTTCTACAGTCCCCTACATGTTTTGGAAGTGTGTTTCAAAGTGTGTTTCAAAGATTTCTCCTATATATTTCCATGTAAAGCTTTGATCCCATGTTGTGGCTTTACCCTACCTTTGGGGTCATGATTTGAATAAACCTAAATCTCCACTATATCAGAAAACTTTCATGTAAATTTCATTTTTTTTTCTAGTCCTTTGAATCTTAGGGAAAAAAATTGGACGATGAGAAGCTATTCCTGCCGTTTAGTAATAATCTCCGTTTGAACAATTTCGAATTCCCTTTACCTAATGATGATTCGTTAAATTGAACTAAGTGTATTTTAAATTGACCCTGTCGTTACAGGGAAGATGATTTTTATGTTCCCCAAACAAAGTTTGGGAAAATCTTGATTTTACTCTGTTTCTTATTTATTATTCTCCGGTACTTTTTTGTCCGGAAGTGTTCTCAGAACCTGTACATGGGATCGATATGAAACCTTTTTAGGATGATAGTATATCATTTGTAGATGTTCGGAACGATAGTCATTTGCATGTTCATGCTCGTGCATTGCATTTTTGGTTTCCTAACTTCATAATCAGTTTTTTTTATTCTTCAATTAAATCATTTGATATTCACATGTTAGGTAGAACTTGAGACCCCTACTTGATTAGTATGATCAAAATTTTAAAAATTTGCACGTGCCGTGCACCGTGGCTGAGCATTTTAGATGGATAATTCAAAAATCGTCTGTAACTTTGTTATAGATAAAGATAATGAAATGATATTCACAGCATCACGGTAGAACAACATAAAAATTCTTACACATGATATAATAAAATTGCAAACGCGCATGCGCATGCGTCGTCTTTTAAAGATCACAATTTTTCGATTGACAATAACGTTTTTTCTTGTTGAAATCACTTTGAAATTGATATAGTGAGTACATCTGATGGATCTTTAAAGAAGAGGGGTTGAGGTAAGTCAAAATTCGATTTTAGCACGTGCATGCGCATGTGCTGATTTCTGATTGGACGACTTTGAAATTGCCGTAA
>CAJDSM010002443.1:0-10771 GCA_903981925.1 Ostrea lurida
TGCAATTGGGAATAATATACACGGACTTCAACAACATTGAATTGGATGCTTTTAATCAGCTTTGTACACACATTTCGAAGTTGTCCGTTTGTATTCCTCAAATATTAACTGACACATTCTCTCTCTCTCTCTCTCTCTCTCTCCCTTTCTCTCTCTCTCTTCATCTCTCTCTGCTCTTCTCTCTGTCTCTCTCTCTCTCTCTCTCTCTCTCTCTCTCTCTCATCTCTCTCCTCTTAAAAATCTGGAAGATCTCCCGACTCAATACTTATGCTATGACGTCCAAGTTAGGAAACTCGGTGGCTCTCTTTTTTTTGTTTGTTTTTTATTGGATTTTACAATCTCTTTTATTAAAAAAAATAAGAAAAGTTTATGAATTAAAGTGGTCTCTTTATATTCTGATAAAAAGTATATAAACGGCTTGCACATGTCTACTTCATTGGGTTAGAAAATGATTTGAAGTCACTATCGTCTCAAGAAATAAATAATGTATATATATATATTACGTGGTAAACATAAAATAATTTTCAGCTGGTATGAATTTAATGGATTGGTCGACACATCTCGGAAAAACCCATTTTCAATGGAAAAACTTTCATTAGTGAAATGATTTGATATAATTCTGAAGAGGTATTAATTTCGTTTTGTTTCGTGCAAATCGTTCATCGTTCCGTGTCAAGCGTTCAGCGTTTTGTGCAAACCGTTCACCGTTCCGTTCAAGAATCGTTTCGTTCCGTGTAAGTGAGGTAGTAACTAGTTTTTCATTTCGGGGTTGAAGTCATATTGTTCAAAACACCCCTTAAATGTGTTTTGAATTCAATTTTCATTTTAAAAAAAACAATAATAGTTTAGGTCCAACGTTTATTCATTCATTTCTTTCTTTATTGTGCATCATATGTCATCACATATTCAAATTTTTACATTTCTATCATATGTTTAATATGCTTAACATACGACTTGTTCTGCTTGTGTTAAACTCATCTATAGAGTATGCAGTATTCAAAACATGTTTCAAACATATTCTAAACAAACCTTTAACACACATGTCCACCACATTATGAGAAAATCATATGATAAAACATATACAATTCAATATCTAGTCCATTTTAAATATATTATATGTTGCAATTTTACCTGTGTATGTAACAGTGCTTTACTGTTACGTGGCCATAAGGAATTTGCGTTGTTAGATAATGAAAACATTTTTTTTTTCTTCTCCTATAGAGAACCTTGCCTTAAACAAATCGGCATGACAACATCTTCAATATGTAGCGGGAAGCGCCCTAACTGATGCAAGTAATGCTGTAGATGGACGCAAATCTGACCTCTCCTACTCGGGAGGACAGTGTGTCATATCGGCTGATATACAAACGAACGCCACATGGAGAGTGGACCTAGAGGACATCCTCAGTATACGTCACATTACCATTTACTACAGGACAGACAATACTAAATGGGGTAAACTAATTAGCTTTCTAAAACGTGTTCTTTTTGTGTTGTTTTTTTTTATTCAAATTTAGTTTTTGGCACTTGTTTTAAGCTTGCTGAATAAATAATACAAAACTAGTTTCTATAACGAATACCTACACCGTAAAACTATTATATGTTTGTATCGAGTGTTTATGTTTCTTGTCAAATTAATGATCTTTTCGTGCCAATATCCGTGCATTGATGAGGCACATAGACGCTTTTCGTTTTAGAGGGGAATGTCCTAAATATATGTAGCAGGCAAATAAAAATAATTAAAAGTAAAAACCACTGTTCTGTAATTAATAGACAAGTAATTCATTATAGCTTGAAAAATAATATACAATACGGGGGGAGGAGGGGCAAAGCATAGTCCCCCCCCCCGCTTTCAAAAATGTGGATGGGGGGACAAATCCTCCACCCCTACATCCGGGCTCCTACGACCATGTAAAATATGGCAAACCAGTATTCAACAATGGGTAAGGGTCACCAGTTCCATACTATACGCAGAAAATAGTGTTTCTTTAGGAAAGTGGAGAGGCATCTCCTAGTGCCTACATTCGGATACATTGAAGGTTATATTGTTAAAGAGACAAATGTCCTCCGAAGGGGACCGGGACACGTTTAGAATATTCTAACTAACATTCAGAATGTAGATTATGCTTACATCTTTCTAAAATGACATTTAATAGTGGTATAATATATGTTGGTATCATTCCAATGGTCAGTATTTCGGGATAAACAGAGGGAAAAAAGTCACCGTAATCTTGAAATCAACAGATCTCGCATATTGCATGATGCGTCCATATTTTTCTTCCAGATGCCATTCAATAAAAACCACTTTTATTGCTAGTGTTCTATGGATTATATTCGTGATTTTTTAAAAATGAATTTCCTATCTACCTCATATTACATGTACTTTTACTTTTGAAGGGATTAAGTACAATGACAAATGCATGATAAACGTAATAAATCTAATTTTACAAATGAGAAATTGCGAACACGCTGCAATTCCCATATTCCGTGATTTCGGGTTACAAAAAGCGACGATTAAATAAGGCCGCCGTTTGCAGCGTAGAGGTTTCATTTGTAGATCGAAATAAAATAAATAAAGTATACACAATTGGATTGTGTAGATTTTGGGCCTTTAACCTAGTTACGTTTTATGGACTTTAAAAAAAACCAGTTTATTTGAGCAAAAAAAAACTGACCTTGTTCTTTGGTAGACCTAACACGTTGCGAAAACTAATGTTCTGTAACTTTAATTCAGACACCCTCATCAAATCTGTTATTTTATTAGAATATCCGGGTTGGTTTTTTTTTTTTACATCACTCAGTTTCCTCTCCGTTTCCATGACTGTAAATTTAAAACAAACTGTATATGTTATATCTTAACGATCCACACAATTCAGATGAATAAATTATAATAGTTTGTTTATATATAAACTATTTCATTAATGTAGCATTGGACTGTTACAGCTTCGTAATATTATATTCATCACATATCCAACTAATTCTTTACCAGGAATTCTCTGTATCTTTTTCTTCTTCGAAAAATATTATATTTCAATCAACGTTCCGATAGTTTGCAAAAAAATGCATAGAAAAATAGATACATATTGGGCTTATCATTATTCATATCCACGTATCTTTTCATATCCGGCTATGCTTGCCCATCCCTATATTCTGTTTGAGACTTACGACATTATTCGCCTATTTCTCCTAAATTGTCTGGTATATGTATATGTACCGTACATGAAAATGTGGAGATAACGAGGAGTAATTAACTCGCAACTCTTTCAAGGAATAGTAAACGAGTTGGGCTAACACGGTTCCCTGGACATACCGGAGGTAGAATCATGGTTTTATTTTTGCAATCGTCAATACGAAAAGAGCGAAAATAAAATTCAAGCGAATATCACCTCCTGTATGGTACCAATGGACCCCTCTCCACGCTACACACTAGTTAACAGAGGAAATGAGATACAGGGGTAAATTTTAACAGGACCATATAGTTTTCGTATCATGAATGTGATATAATATGCCACAATTAATATATAAGACATCAGTTTCACCCCCATTTGAACCATGTAAATAGTCACCAAGACTTCGATTCAATTGCCTTGTTACCGACTGAAATCAAACCAAAAAGAAATGTTTCGATGAAAAGTTTTATTAGGGTTATTCCATGTTCTTTAGAGTCAACCAACATACACGTATTTACATAACGTTCATTCAAATCGATGGAAAGTACATTCAATTTCATTCTAGTATTTGGTGAATATGTATCAATATATATATGTACTTAGAAAAAAAAAGAGGAGTGATCATGGTTACTCGATTTCCAACACATTGTGATAAGAAATATATTGCTTTTGTTTGGTATCAGGTCACTATGCACCACGATTTTTGGGGGTTTCGTTATACGTATCAAACACAACTGAAGGACACAAGGGAGACTTGTGTTTCCACGACACAAGCTACACAACAACCAAATATCTACCGACCTTAACGTTCACGTGTCCAGTTCAACGGCGATACCGAATCTACTACAACGAGAGACTACCAGAAGGTTACCTACCCTAGTGGATACAGTTCATACGCATACAATGAACTCTGGTGACGGTAGAGGTTTACGGTATGTTTAGATGTTTTAGCATCCATTGAAAACTACATATTTTATTTGTATGTTACATGTACATTAATACAAGAGGACAGACACAACGAATTATGGACATTAGTCCATGGCAACATTCTTTATATATCAGCATTCGAAAAAAAATCGTTCTTTTGAGTCTGTTTTGTAGCTAATATACGGGAATAATATTAACGGGAATAATATTAAGGATGAAAGGGACTAACATTAGAATAATTATATTTATTGATAGCAGGTGTTAAAGTGTTAATAAAGATGGTAATAATGTATTTCCATTTTATAAACATTACACAGAATAATTAAATCTCCTACTTCATTGATGTTGCTGTTTTCGCGTGGAAAACAACAATACCAATGGGCTTGGGGGTTTAATTTTAATTACAGTGTAGATTGTTTGATTTTGATGATACTATGGTGATGGTGCAAATACATAATGTCAATGGCATAATGATACAACGAAAAGACAATGAATTACGATGATCTTATTTTTGTTATGCTTCCGTGTTATACGCAATGTTAACTTCGCCTTTTTGTACGCATATCCTACTTATGTTACTGAGTTTGAATTTTCCCTCTAATGAAAATATTTCTTATTTAATGATTACTGATTAAATACATGCCATTTCAGCAGATATACTGAACATGTAATTATGTACTACTGCAGAGAAAAATGCAGGCATTTGATTGGACGACAAGCTGAGTACATGAGACTGTATACCCTGTCAAGAATAGATGGGATACAAAATGGCTTCCATAGTTAACTGCTTCGTAAATGAATCGTTACTTTTTGTGTTTATCCACCTTATAGTTTGAGTATTTTTGAAAATTATTTGTAAAATTACATTTACTACTTGTAATATATAAAATCGCTAATGACGTAGTATTAACACATACGGTTGCATTTATTTAAACAGTTTAAACGTTTGTGACGTAAAATTAGTTCAGGAGGATGCACTCAGACGACGTTAAGGGAAGCCTGCATTATATAGTGCGATAAAAAACGTTCAAGTTAAATGCAATGTTGGTTGGTAATTAAAAATTAAACACAACAACTGATACATTATTGTGTAATAGTTACATGCGAGTCAAGGCAATAGCATGGTCAAATTAAATTGAATATCACGTGCTCTTGAGTTATGTGACAGCTAAATATACAAGATTTATGAACTGCTAAAGTGATAGCACAAGGGCAGAATTTATTAATATTGTTTTAATTGCAACTTTTGAAAAACATCCTATTAACATTTTTTTTCTGTAGGGAGACCCAATATGTCTTTAATTTTTAAGGATAGTTTAGAAAAATATATATGGAAACTATTACTGAATTGCATCCTTTATTACCACGATTAATACAAAAATTTATTCCTATAGTACAAAAACCATCCTACCACGTTTAAGCAACGAGGGTTTGATAAATGTAGTGCCAATATTCTCCAAAGTATGACCGCAAGCCCTTTGCTATGCATTTAAAATGTCAAAAATATATAATTGCATTTCAAAAAGCTACGTAATGTAGTGTAATAGGACGTATTTTTCATTGTGACGATCATTTTGACCTGTTAGTGCATTTAAGGTGAATTTACTATACAGTCTGTCATTATTCTAGGTTTCCTTAACGTCGCTGAGACTATTTGGTTTTAGGCTAATAGAAAAGCAACATGCCTAAATTTCACAACTGCTTTAAACATTAACTGTAATGTTGGAATTTAAGAAATAAATACAATTGCTCTTCTTTTAAAGTTATTAGTTCAAACAATAGATATAAGATTTTCATCACTCAACTTTCCTTTTTTTTTCCCAGGGCTCTGTCCCTCTCTTTGATTGTTCGATTTTCACATACATTCATTGCTCTACTGTAGTAAATATTCGTTATATGGATTCTTGGCACAATATATGGACTCGTATTCCCTGTCAAAGTATATAATCGACCTCACCTAACGGCTCGGGAGAATATACACTTTGACAGGGAATATGAGCCCATATACCCTGCCAAGAATCCATACAACTAATAATATATGTATGTATTGTGTTGAGATCTGGCAGATAGAACAGATATATAAATGTATATTGACACAATGTTAACTTCGCCTTTTTGTATTGATGAATTTTGCTTTCTGAGAACGTTGTTATATACGAGCATGTACGAGCATCTTGGTTTCTTGCATTTCTCGTTAATTGCAAATGGTAAAACAGCTTTATTAAGAATACTTCTAACTTTTTGATTGATTGGGAGATTTACAAAACATTTCATTTCAGATTGGCTTACATGTATAATATAGAAAGCTTTTATTGATTGTACATATTAGAAGCCAGCACGAAATGAAATGTTTTGTAAATATCCCAGTCAATCTAATACAGAAAGATTTTTTAAAGCATATGTTTAGAAATAAATATGCATTTCATATCTTTAACCTGCCTATCAATTTGAATACGTGAGTGTTAAAATATTGTAATATTGTAATACTTTTGTCGTCATTAAATAAAATATTTTATGGTTATTCCAAACGGTGATTTATGATCACATAATTATGTAAATATTTTATAAGACTATCCTGTAGTTAGTTTCTAGGAATATAAAGTGCGATTGCCTATATAGTCTTGTTTCGTACCCCTACTAAGGTTGCCCTGTACCCGGTTACTACGGACCTGGCTGTTCTGTACCGTGTTCTGATGCAAACTGTCGATACTGTCACATAGAGACTGGAACATGTCAGGGTTGTAAACCCGGATACAAGGGACATCACTGTCAATTACGTATGTCTGTTTCAATGCTATTTATATTTTATATTGTGTAGTAGATTGTACCCATTTATTCCACGATGTATTTTGTTTTTAGCCTGTAGTCACCAGTATTATGGAGAGCTATGTCAGGAGACCTGTGGTAACTGTAGTGCCGGGGTGACGTGTTACAATGTGGATGGAACTTGTCTAAACGGATGTGACGTCGGTGTATACGGAGATAAATGTAAAACACGTATGTTTTCATGATATAAGATATATTAATATATATTCTTATTGCATGCTGTGGATCAACGATTAAAGAAACTCTTATTGAAAGAAATCAATATCCATTAATCATGCATGACAGAGGTGTATCACACATTCCATCCGTTCCCAAGGAGTGAAGTATGAATGTAAAGGCAAAGATGACGAACAGTGATCAATCTCGTAAGTCCCAAATATAATACAAAAACAAGAGCTGGGTAATCACGGACCTCTGGACACACCAGAGGTGAGATCAGGTGCCTAGGAGGAGTAAGCATCCCCTTTTTGACCGGTCACACCCGCCATGAGTCCATAGTCTTGATCAGGTAAACGGGTCAGTCTGCAGTCAAATCAATGTGTGAAAATGAATTTCAGTTTTAAAAAGGGGATCCCTGTAAAATGTGTCACTATATGTTTTGTAATATTTGCACCATATAAATATCAACTATTAAGTACACGTATTGCATGGTATGCATGCATATATTATATTCTGGTAAAAATATGTTCTCGGTAATCCTTGCTTGTTGTATTAGTAAACTGAATGGGGTGGTCTTTCAGATGAGGCCGCAAAATCGAGGCCCCACAGCATGTGGTGCACAATAACGAACCCCCTCCTTAATAACCGTCAGCGCCAAGAAATACACGTAGGCCTAAATTTGCAGCCGGTGGTCAGATTTCTACATTGAAACATTACCCATTTTTTTTGTAGAATACGTGGATGACTTCGCAAGAAGCTTGTCCTTGGGGTCATTTTTCTCACTGGGGGTTGTAAAAAATGACCCCTTAGAAAACTGACCATAATTTCACATACTCTTTATTTACTGGTTTTGGGTGCAATATTTTTTTCTCTAGGGCGGATACATGGGTGGGGGGCAAATCCCATTCCCAGGTAAACAAGGATTATAGGATTTTTTCAGTTTCAGCTCAGCCGATTTAACAGTTTGAGTGCGCTTTTCTAATTTCCTGTTGTTGCATATCATCATCACGTCAGTCTGTTCTTATTTGTTAAGTCAATTGATGACTCAGATGACGCTTTGTACATGTAATTGATCCGTTTGGCGTCGAGCACCATGCAATAACGATTGAATATGAATGAAACCTTGCAAATTTAGTATGAAGCATACTTTAGACAAGAGGCACATCAATTGTAAATTTCAGGACTTTTGCACCTCTGTAGCGGCGCAGGAACTGATCCTGTTTTTTTTAAAATTGTGTTCTTTACACTCGCAAATGTGTAACACAAACTGAATGCCTAGTGAAGTAGAGCAGGAAGACCTCGAATGTAAATGTGTTAATCCCCGGGATAGCATTTCTGACCCCAGTATGGGGCCAAACCTGATAATGTTCATATGTGCAATATTTGAAAAACATCTTTATTGCTGTTGTTGTTGTTAATATGTTTGAAATGATCAGGGAACATTTTATCATACTTATAAATTTCATTATTGTATGGGTGTTTTGGTATTAATATTAGGATGAATCCAAAATGGCTAGTGGTAAAAAAGTTAAAAGGGACAGGGACACGTTTTGAGGTGATTTAAGTTTATTTTAATGTTAATGCTTTAACCATTTATTCTAAATGGTCAGCAAAAATTGAATGACATGTTCAACTAAGATATAGCGCTCATCATGGTACGTAAACGAGGATTGTGCCTTGTTTTTGTTTACATACATAATACTTCACGGAAAATGCCATGTTTAAAACGAAATGAGATTTGAGAAACACTAAAATCTTTTTAACTATGATAAGTATGAACTTGTAAATGAAAGAAAAAGCTGCTTTAAATGGAACGTATACTAGCATATTCAATATTTAAACAAAAATACGACAAGAGCTTTGTTTACATAGCGAATAATTGTAACTGCTGTATATCACTTGTAACTCAACAAATGACGATCAGATTTTTGCTGATCATTAGAAATAACTTATGTCAGTATTGTAAACATTGAAAGAGGAAATATAAACTTTGAACATTTAATAGCTCAAAATGTATCCATGTCCTTTAACAATTGATCATTTTCTTTTTCTTCTCTATCACTATTATTCCAAGTCTTTTCAAATTTAGCATAAAGTATCTTTCGGACTATTGAGACATAAATTGTAAATTACAGGACTCTTATACATATATATAATATACGGTACCAATTGTTATGCACCAGATGCGCATTTCGACAAATTATGTCTCTTCAGTGATGCTCAAACCGAAATGTTGGAAATCCGAAACATGAAAGTAATACTTTATAAAAGTGATCAATGTAGTGCCAAAAGATTGGGGCCAAAAACTTCGAAGGATCAGAGCTATGCCTGAGGGAGACAATCCTTAATTTTGATATGAATTTCTAATTTTACCACTGCAATTAAATACATATCCGTATTTCAAGCTAGTAACATAGTACATAGCAGCTGGGCTGTAGAGACCCTCGGGGACTAACAGTCCACCAGCAGAGGCCTCGACTCGAGGTTGTAGGGCGATGTTAAAATTGCCGCAAGTGACCAATCGGTAAATGTCTCCATCCTACAAATTTACGAAGAAAGCTAAATCCATGGCGCCTTTCACTCAAATTGTAAAATCGCAAAGGCCCAACGCTAAGTGGCGCAGGGCCTAAAATTGGATCAATATCGCCATATATCAAACCTGTATTTTAAATTAGAAAACCTTAACTCTTTCCATATATATTTAAGATAGTCAAAATGCTGGATTGTAATGTCCAAGAATCCATTTACTAAAATTATGAATGCCAAAGCACTAGTAGATTAGGAATGTTGAAAAAAAAATGTTTTGCTTCACCAGTCTATTTTTTTTCCTTCTGGAATCATATTCATATTTTGAAAGATGATAAATTCCATATTTAAGTTTAGAGGGTAATAAACATCTGACATATATGCTTCACATTTTGATATTTTACTTAATATTGGCCCTAATGGCAGACTTACAACTACATTATATGATAAACGTGATGACTTTAACTTTGCAATCGTCAACTTTCCTTTTCTATGCAATAATGTACCATTATCACCTGCTTATGGTGTGCATGTCCCTCAGTTGATTGGATACGCAAGAGCATGTCATGCGTATAAGGACTATTTTATTTATATTGAGGTTAACTACTAAGAAAAAGTTGATGTCGCAGGGTTATAACGAATCTCGTTTAAAGCCATCATTTCGCAAAGTTTACGGTCGCTATAATGACCTTGTATTATCATTTAGTCATATGTTGACTGGTTTGTTTCATACCATTTGTTAGACTGTCATTTTCATACTAGATTTGACGACGGGTAATCCCGTTTACTTTGTTTCGACTACGGACTCATGGCAGGTGTTACTGGTCAGCAGATACTGCTTACTCCTCCATGACACCTGGTTTTGCCTTTGCTTTTGTCAGAGGCCCGTGTTGTCCCACACTCAATTTTGCATATATGGTTTTTTGGGACTATGATTGCGTCTAACACATTGTTGACTCCGCCAATTTATATATAAAGCAACCACAATTCTCTGTTATGTAAACACGCTTCATGCCATGTCTTTTTTTAATAAATACTGCTGTACAGAAATTACTATGTTTAGGGTATTTAATGTATAATTAACATATTTCATATCTAGTAAAAGGATGGTGGGATTTTTGTAATTATGGTATCATTTTGAAGGGTTCTTCAAATAAAGATAT
>CAJDSM010002444.1:5189-17192 GCA_903981925.1 Ostrea lurida
AACCTTCCTATGATTATTAGTTTTATAAATGTGTACTTACTAGTTGATTTGATGCATGTAACGGAAATGAGGGGTCAGCAGAATAAGAAGAGGATGTCTCTCGGAGAAATTCCTGTGAGCACAGACACTAACACCATCCATCAACATGTGTGTGAACCCTAAAACAGGACAAGGTGAAGATAACAGTGATTAATCTGATACGAAATGGAAATTAAAAGTTGGTCAAACAAGGAAAACTGGATGTAACAGAGGTTGGATCAGATGTCTAGATGGAGTAAGTATCCCCGTTGTCCAGTCACAGCAGCCATGAGCCATAGGGTCTTGCTTAATTAGTCGGTAGTAAAACCCAGTGTATAAAGAACAGTTTAACAATGCTATGAAACAAGTCAGACCTCCTCTTATCTAATTATCTGTTGCATTGGATAACCAGATCGTAATTATAACGACCAAAGAATTTTAGAAATGCTGACGTTGAAGGAGACTGTTGAAACCTTATAATATTAACTTATTCGTAAGTAACCTGCCTCGATTTAAAAGTAATCATAGGTAAAACACGTTCACGTGTATCGATTCAGTTCAGAGACATAAATACCATATGCAGGTTATAATGGGTTCTTGCCATAGTAATGTGGGAAGTTCAATTTCGAAAAGCTGATTCTGTTTATCATAAACTGCGCTTTTACCAGTAGTTCCCCGTTTATATCAATGTTAAATGAAATATCTAAATACAAAGCAGATGTGGGAGACTCTATGGCAAATTTTACTTCGAGTCCACTGGGATATATCGAATCGACATATGAGTGAAAATGACTATTATTCATAGATAAAACGTCGTCAATATGCAGTATCTAAAAATATCGGGTGAAACTCAAAGTTACATATCCTCTAATGTAGAAGTTTTTGAATAAATTTTGCCTGGTAAGAATATTAGAAAAGGTCTGCTAACAAAAGTCGTACAACTCGTGTCAATGGGAATTCCAACAGAGAGCAGAAATAATTGGTCACAAAAGACAAAAAAAAAATTATGTAAATGAGGAACTCCTGCATCGTTTTCATATCGACTTCAGAGTGCTATTGCCTAGACTCAGAATGATGTATAGACTGATCACTAGGTATGAACATTTCTGTTTCCTCCCAATTTTATTGATGAAGCAAAAGTCTATGATTGAAAAAAACCCATCTAGTCGTTGATATATCGTGAGGAATGGTTTTGTAAAGTGCTCAAAAATAATACGTTTTATTGTAATAAGAAGACAATTAAGGAGTACCGGTATATTGGGATTGAAGTTTAAAAAGTACTCCTATCGTTAGTCAACACAGAGGAATAGAGAGTTTCACTTTCAGGTATGAAGTTTCCTTACATGTACGCAACATTTGGAAATATTTCACCGACATTTTTGGGCAGATTCATGGGTATGCATATTAGTACCTAAGTGAGTAATAGATTCATGGTATTGTGCATCCATCATGTCAAATATCATTTTTTCTTTTGTCCATCTTTCAATTTTCTTTCGATCATCGCCAACCGTTACAGGTAGAAAAACCTGAAATAGAGGACGATTCTATCTTATTATCCGGCATAAAATACGGATTGCAAGTGAAAAAGAGAATAAATAGAAATACAGAAGATATTTTTTTTACCAAAGTCAGCTATTAGAGGATATATATAACAGTAACGCGGAATTCAAAATACTGTATCATAAAAATGTCATCAAAATTCACATGTAAACTTACCTTCTTATTATTACTGATGGCAACTGGCATCAACATTTCTGAATATACCACAAAAAGCGCTGTTAGTGATGGCATCTAAAACACAAATCACAAATCATTATTCATAATTTCCACGTGATAGGAAATATGTATAGAGTCGCAAATATACACTTTACTGGCAGTTTAAGTTACAGAGATAAAGTGATGATAACGAACAGTGATCAATCTCATGACTCCTATATGGAATACAAAGCTAACAATTGAACATATTAAGAGCCATTTTCTGTAACCACTTAAACATTTATATTAGAGGTCCGGCACGCACCGTCACCAATTTTTCTCAAATTTGGCACGACGACTTAATTTCCCGTAAGTAACGTAGAACCATAATTATTTAGCTGCTAGGCTTGTCATAGTAACATGTGCATGTCACTGAGCTCACAAAAGAGATTTATTTTTACAAAGGTTTGAATAAGATGCCTAAGCTGTGCAAACATCTCCTGTCGACGCTCAAACCAGCATTAAGCCCTACATTTCGATTTGTTAAACACAGTAATCCACAGTCCTAATCAGTGTTTAAAGAACAATTGATAAATGAGCATGTCTGCTCATAGGATGAAAAGGTGAAGAAAATGAACCTAGTCCTAGATGTAAAGGTAAAGATAACGAATATTGATCAATCTCGTATGTCCCAAATAGAATACAAAAACACGAGTTGGGAAAACACGGACCCCTGGACATACCAGAGGTGGGGTCAGGCGCCTAGAAGGAGCAAGCATTCCCCGCCGACCGGCCACACGACACATAGATGGAACACCAGCACAGACGCATGCTTAATGGTTAAACGAAAAGGCGAAGATAACAGTGATCAATCTCATACGTGTTATATGGAATATATATCAAGAGTTAGGCAAACACGGATATACTTGGATAAACCAAAGTTGGGAACAAGAGCTTAAGATAAGTAATGTATATCTCTGTAGATCATAAATTTTATACATATATACTCTGGACGCTTTATTAAATCCTATCGTTGAACTTATGATTCTGAATTTGATAAACACGCAGTGGTAGTTTAATAAGATATTCTTTGTTAATTTAAAATGTATTTTCATCCGTGTATATTTAATGAACACATGATTTTTGGACCCGAACCACCTTAAGTCGAAAGTCCTATTTTGATTTGTTTTTTGCACATTAAAAGGAATTTGTAAAACAACATTTTTATATATATTACACAGCAGTACTATGAAAGTGATTTAAATATATCTAACAGTAAACTCCACCGGAGATTATGCCAGACAATGGGCCAAATATGAAAAAATACCTTGTCAGCATGAACAAGAAATGTAAAACGAATATTGAAGTCCAGTATTGGACTCATCAAAACAAAAGTGTGTACAGTACCTGAAACGTTCTACTTTACCACACGCACGGTGACCGGACGCTGAACGTAATTTGGTGAACGGTGAACGCACGGAGAACGCACGCTGAACAATGAACGAAAAATGACATAACGCACGGTGACCGCACGCTGAACGCACGGTGACCGCACGCTGAACACAAAACTGTGTGAACGGTGACCGCACGCAGAACGCACGATGAATGCACGGAAAAAGGGTAAAGTAGAACGTTTCAGGGACTGAACCATCGATATATTTACTTCTGTGTTTCGTAAACTAGAATTAATCAAACAATTACATCAGTTAAACAAGGAATGTGTTTTGGTTCCAGCTGGCAAAGCTTGTAACAGTATTGGCTTTGGTTATAAGGCTCATTATCAGAACTTCATTTCAAACGAAATTTGTATTAACCCCACATTTGGTTACAACTGCTCTTTTAAAAGTAAAAATTATTCAAAATGATGTTTCAGGGTTATACTGATTCTCGTTTAAAGTCATCATTTCGCAAATTCTACGGTCGCTATAATGTCAATTTGATATATTCCAATGAACTACATGTAAAATTTTATTAAATTTATACGAATCTCGTTTAAAGCCATCAAATTTTACAGTCACTATAATAATGACCTTGTTTGGCGATTACAAATTATCACTAAGTCATATGTTGACTGATTTGTTTCATACCCTTTGTTAGACTGTCATTTTCGTACTAGATTTGACGACGGGTAACCCGTTTACTTTTGTTTCGACTACGGGCTCACGGCGTGTGTGACCGGTCAGCAGAGGATGCTTACTCCGGCCGATCCTTGCATGGCACCTGATCCTGCCTTCGCTTTTGTCGGAGGTCCGTGTTACCCTACACTCGATTTTGTATGTGTTTTTGGGACTATGATTACGTTTAATACATTGTTACTTCGCCATTTCATATTAAATGTAGATATAAACCGAAAGATCAAGAACTCAACTTTATGACAACGGAACAGTATCAGCTTTTCTAATGTCAACTCCCATATCAATGTATGTAATTCCATCATCACCTGCATACTTTGTTTTTGTCACTCAGCTTATCCAATATGCAAGAGCCTGTTCTGCGTATGATCAGTTTTTAATTGAGGCAGGCTACTGACAAACAAGTTGTTAAAGGAATTTCAACAGTCACGTTTAAACTCAGCATCTCGCAAATTATATAGTCGTTACAACAATCTAGTTTTCCAATACAACGTGTCATTGGGTCAAATGATTCATAGCAATTGTTAAGCCCCATTCTTTGTACATTGATTTTGATTGTGCGAATTACTCTGTTTACCTGATCAAGACAATGGGCTCACGGCGAGTATGACCAGTCCACAGGGGATACTTACTCCTCTTAGGCACTTGATCTCACCTCTGGTGTATCCAGGGGTCCGTGTTAGCCCAACGTTTGTTTTGCATTGTTTGGAACTTACGAGATTGATCACTGTTCTTTATCATAGGAATACATTTTTTCTATTTGTATGAATGAATTAATGTACGCTAACTGAAGTATAAGGTCAAATGAAAACGGTTTTTTTTTCTCCATATTGGATAAAAACATATATTGAATTAAACCAAGGAGGTCTGTTCCCAATTGTGGGTACCATTAAATATCATGTTCCATAGTTTCCAAATCCCAAAACTTTTCAGAAACTCACAATCAGGTATTTATAAGTTTTAGTATAATTTTGGTTTATTCTGCATATTTTAATTCCTTTCATTTAGATATATTATGTCTTTTGATAAGCAGCGTTTACCATGCATAGAGACATTCAGACAAATAGTCCAAAACGCTCATTCAAATTAATATTCAGCTGGATGGATTATTGAAATAAATTGTATACGAACGTTTTGACTGTCTTCTGAAATCTGAGCAAGATCCACTTCAAAGAATATATCTGTTTCTGGTCCTAGATATGGATGATTTTCCTTCTCAACATGGTCCTGAAATCTGCGATAACAGATAATTTCGTTTTCACACACTTTCACTATTCATACATTAGCGAGAGCCTTCAATTTGGATTTTTAATGGGGTTCGCTCCTGAGGTTTAGAGTAAATGTCAATTTTTTAGGAAGTGTATTTTTGATTTCTACATTGAAGGAGAATTGGAAAATTAAAAAGAAAAACTGGGGTTGGAATGCTTATTTATTGAGCTACAGTGTTTAACATGACCTTTTTTGCACATTAAATTTAAATGAAGATTTTTCATTTTAACTTGATTTGTCTGTTCCTGTAAACAAATCATAAACAATACAAATCAATTATTACATAGAATAAGACATAATCATGTCTTCTTACATACATATATATAAAAAAAGTTAAATACATATAACGGAAATAAATAATGACCTTTTTGCACTTGATGTTCGGAAAAACTCGTATTATCGAATTTAAAAGTTTAAAACGACATATGGGCTAATGTCATTTTTGTAAATTTCACGTAATTTCAAAGTCTTGTCTTAAAATATAAAATGAAGTAAAAAAAAAATGGGGGGGGGGGGGGGGGGTGGGTGGTAAGGGTCGATTTTTTAAATTTTTGGCCAAAATTATTGAATTTTTACACAGATTTCTCATGTAAATTAATTTCGAGCTTTTTTAAGAAATCGGTGTTCGTTTGGTAAATACATCAACCAAATTAATAATTACATTGTTTTACCTAGTTCCAAGTCTCGGTACTTGCATCATAAATTTTAAAACTGAAATATACCTTTAAGGGTATAAAAATTAGAAGATTTTTGGATGAAATAGAAACAGTAAAATCATGCAGATTTTGAACTTTTTCGATTAATTAATCCCTCCGCACAAAATATAGTCCCTACCAACCCTTTCAAAATTTGAATTGACACACATTTATCAACTGAATAATGTTCAGTAATAGATGGTGTAATATTTTTACACCTATGGGATTAGTATTGAACCAGTAATACTTAGATATAGGATCCTGTGCAGTTGTGCTCAAAAGCTCAGGAGCCTACTTCCTTAATTCAATAAAACACTATACTTTTCTGGTATTCCAGTAACTGCTCTAATCAGGTTTCGATTTACTCCATTCAGTCGTTTCCATGCAAACCAGTGATCCGCCTTCATGAGATCTTTCTCCTGTTTAATATGAACATACCAAGATGTAACCCACTACAGAGGCACATTAAATACAATAATGTAATATATTCATCTCCATCCATATATGTAACTACATATCAATTATCTTGAAACTGGACCGATGCAGTTTCAGGCAAATGGTAGACGGTAGGCAAGTACTGAAATAGTTATGATAAACTGTAAAGATTAGGAGATAAAATGTGTGTTCAGCTATTCATACAATATGTTTTGACCTCCACGACCCCCCCCCCCCCCCCCCCCCCCCCAACCAAACACAGATTGTCTTATATTCCGGAAATCAGATTTAGTTGGTCCGCGATTGTGAAGTTATGTGCATCAAATGTCCATCTATCGTTAAGGAAATATACTACAAAATCCCCGGATGTTTAAACTGCAAGCTATTTAGCTAAGTTATCCATGCATTATTGAATAGTACCATTAAGCAAGAGGTCCATGGGCTACATCGAAATATATATGGTTGGAAGTGGAGATATTGATAGTCTTAAGTTATTCATGAACGCAGCGGCCCTCCACATGTATGTCAATGAACTTGTCAGAACACAAGAAACATGGAAATATTTGGTTTGAGGGTGTGGATTTCAATAGTTTTCAAAACATTAGACATTAAAAGGGGGCAGTCATGATCCAAGGACTCTGTCATGGGGGGGGGGGGGGTTGCTAACATGTAAAGGCAAATATATCGAACAGTGAGCAATCTCGTAGTCTAAACAGAATACAAAAACAAGAGTTTGGGACCCCTGGAAACACAGAGGGTGGGATCAGGTGCCCAGAGGAGTAAATATCCTGTTGACC
The DNA here is from genome assembly GCA_903981925.1 of Ostrea lurida. Classification (NCBI taxonomy): domain Eukaryota; kingdom Metazoa; phylum Mollusca; class Bivalvia; order Ostreida; family Ostreidae; genus Ostrea; species Ostrea lurida. Next base: position 12,231 of record CAJDSM010002444.1, read on the forward strand.
GGTTCACACCTCTCCGTGAAAAACCTGAATGATTTCACCATGTTAATTTGACAAACTAAACACGGTTTTTGACAAGGTTTTTAAAATATTTTTTCTATATAAATATATAAACCTTTGTTAATTTTGGTCCCTTATTGTGGCCCCATCCTGACCCCAGGGACCACCATTTGAACAAACATGAATCTTCACTATACAATGATCCCTACATGTTTATTTGACAAACTCTGCACCTGTAGTTCTTGAAAATACGATTTTGAATCTACTTCACATTATGAAGCTTTCAGATAAATATCCACTCTTCTGCTTCAATGGTTCTTGAGAAGAAGATTTCTATAGATTTCCCCTTTATATTTGCATGTTAACCCTTATTATGGCCCTTTACTACCCCCGGGTCATGATTTGAACAAACTTGAATCTCCACTATATCAGAAAGCTTTCATATAAATTTCAACTTTTGTGGCCTAGTGGTTTTTAAGATTTTTAAATGACGCCACCCTATTGTGGTATATTCGTGATTATCTCCCATTATTTGTAGTTATTATCCCTTGTTATTTTCAGCAATACGAAACATAATACCCCCTTGTCCACTATCATTGCTTGAGGGTTATGTAAATAAATACATGAACATTTGCCTATTTTCATTCGCTTCCAGGTGATAAGCAATTAATGTTGATAAATAGTATACAGTTGACAGGTGAAATCTTATGGAATTATTTGTCTATGAACAATCATAAACATAATTTATGTTCATACCCTATCAGAAGTATCATCCGCATATTATTACTATGCAAGATATAAATCATATACGGTACCAATTTTGATGCACCAGATGCGCATTTCGACAAATTATGTCTCTTCATTGATGCTCAAACTGAAATGTTGGAAATCCGAAACATGAAAGTAAAACTCTATAAAAGTGAACAATGTAGTGTCAAAGACTGGAGCCAAGGATCAGAGCTATGCCTGAGGGAGATCATCCTTAATTTTGATATGAATTTCTAATGTTACTACTGCAATTAAATACATATTTATTGTAAGATGCGCAATTATAGTGGAAGATAAATATTGTGTCTTACAGCGACGAATTAAACATGTCTACTACTAAAGGACAGATTCTTGTCAATAACGTTGTATTTATTTTTGCAAACACATAAATCAAATTTTATAGTCGAAACACATTTACCGTAATTTTGCTGTCTATGTCGCTTGTTCCTATGTCATGCATTTTGAATTCGGTCCACATTTCACATGCCTAGAATAGCATAAGATTATTATATCATGAACATATGACATTTATGTTTAAGAAAAGGTGCATACTTATACAATATATTCAAATCTGATAAAGTAATCAAATCTAATTAAAATTAAAATCTAAGTTTGATAGTTGTTTTGATATAGACAAAATAAAATATAAGGTAGAGCATTTCTGCCAGCTAAAGAGAGAGCGATAGAGAGTACCTTTGGTTTACTGTAGATACGTGATGATAGCAAGTAGTTCGTCATTTTCTTTATACTCCATCGTTCTGTACATGAAATCCGTCCACGCAGTTGGTGAATTTTGTAATAGAACACTCTGACGTAAAAGCGAATCTGAAGAACATACGTACAGTGAAGATATAAATCTTATACGGTACAAATGTTGATGCACCAGATGTGCATTTCGACAAATTATGTCTCTTCAGTGATGCCCATACCGATATATTGGATATCCGTAACATGAAATTAAAACTTTAAAGAGCTGAACAATGTTTTGCCAAAGATGGGAGCCAAATACTTTGAAGGATCAGAGCTAAGTTTGAGGGAGATAATCCTCCATTTTGAAATACATTTCTAATTTTACCACTTCAATTGAATATATATCCCTATTTTCCGGCTATTAACATAGTACATACATTGGAGCTATTGGGCAGTAGAGACCCTCGGGGACTAACAGCCCACCAGCAAAGGCATAGTACGGTACATGTACCAATGGAGATGTCATTTTTGCCACCAAAGTATAGGACTCGCTTACTCTTAAAATTATCCCCTTTTTCATAGTTAGGCTTACTTTATTAAGGGTCAAATTATATTACCCTGGCTTTCCATTACAACGCACATTGAAGTGCGTCTTTCACACTACATGTAGTTTGTTATCAATCACATGCATCAACATCGACGCCCATATGCCTCAATTGTTTCCAGAGGATGGAACACACTTTCGGTTTCATGAGAATGTGTTCTAACATTTTGTGACTGTGATATAATAATACAGAGGTGACTGATGTCAAACATGTGCAAGAAATATATAGGTATATTGTAGGAAAATATTAGATTCCTGATCAGAACAATGGGACCATCATTAGATAAACGATAATAAATATTGTACAAGATTTGAAGCCTATCTGATAAGCTATTACATATAAAGTAAGTGTTCTATTCACAAGCTATTAAATGCACCCTAACCCCTTTTAGATCCCCTAACTTGTAGAAAAATAAATGGATCTTCCTGTCCTGATAATACGAAGATCTGCAAATGGCAATGACGAATTGTACAAAGTTTAAAATCTATCTGTAAACCCATATTGGATAAGTGTTATCAAAAGTTTACGGTATATCTGATACAAGAGAACTTTAAGGGAAATAATTGGACCCATCTTTCCATCAACAACAAAGTCTCAAGTCTATCCGATAACTTCTAAGTGCTGTCACCGCCCCTATTAGATCAACCGTAATCTTTAAGTTCCATGAAACAGAAAAGCAAACAAAACAAAGAATAACGGATGTTTCGGTTTTAACGCAAAAAATGAAATAATTTCTCTGAATAATAATATCATATAAAATCGTGTATCAATTCCATTAATTGCAATTTTCTTAATTCTTTTTCTTAGTTTTTAAAGAGTAACAATCTTGTTAAATTGTTAACTCGTACGTAAATTAGATCATAGAAAAATTATTTCCCTTGGACAGAACGGAATTATTAAGACAATTTTCAAATCACGCAATATCTACCAACCACAACAGAAAGAAAACACTCAGTCTGGAAATTGTAAATTACTTCAATATGACATGTATACCGTCTTCCGAGGAAACCGGTAATTATGAAATATAACACTGCCTAATTAAAATAGGCTCCCAGCACATTCATAAATATTTACCGTGAAAACGCTTTATTTCATTTCAATTATTTTGAAACCCTAGCCTTTTTTGGATTTTTTTTTATCTGTTTATTATTTTGGTGGTGTACAGATATGTGTGTGTGGAGAATACATGAGAGTTACATCTTATTGTTACTCTGGAAAGTCCGGAAAGGCAGTGGAATATAAATAATAATGGGTTTACGAAAGTAAACAATCCGGACACTTGACAAGCAAAGCTCTGACGATATATAAGTACATGTATATATACTAATTACAGTATATCTACAGTATGTTCATGTCTTTCAATATCTCAATAATCCAATGCGTATTTCATTGTTAAAATCAAACATGCATTAATAAATTCATATTTACATTGTTTAGTGGGCTTCTGGACTCCTGTACTGGTATTTCATGCAGCTGAAAAAAAAAACATCAGTTGGGTATTAATTGAGTGGACTGATTGATTGATTGATTGATTGATTGATGAGTTTGCATTTGATATCGAATAATGGACATAACCAAACTTCTAAGTGATTTTAGATATTCTGTTCGGACCAAATTTAAGATGTATAATTTGATGTCAGGACAAATTAGATATTTGTAACGACGAATAGATTGGAGATTTATAGACAGAGAGAGAGAGTAGAGGAGATGAGGAGAAGAGTGAGAGAAGTGAGAAGGAGAGAGAGGAGAGAGAGAGAGAGCAAGAGAGGAGAGAGTAAATAGCCTGGTATAGAGGACATTCACGTTTGTTCAATCATGACCCCCCGGGGTAACGATGGGCCAATAGGGGATCAAATTTTTAGACATATAATTATATATGGTATAATCTTTAAAAATCTTTCAAGAAACCACGGGACCAGGAAGCTGCAAATTGATAATGGAACGCTTCCTGATATAAGAGGAGAAGTTCAAGTTTGTTCAAGATCATAACCCGGGGTACGATGGGGCCCCAATTGTGGGATCAAAGTTTGTTACATAAATGATTATGATATGGGAAAACTTTAAAAATCTTCTCTGCAAGGAACACTGGGCCAGAAAAGCTTCTGATATAGTGAAGATAAAAGTATTGTTCAATCAATGACCCTACGGGTAAATGTTGGGGCCGAACAAGATGAGGGATAATAATTTCATGCAAATATATAGGGAAATTCTTTTAAATCTCTTTATTGAACAGACCGATGGATATTAGCGTGAAAGCTCCTGATATGGTCGTAGATTTTAAGTTTTTTTAGATTAAATGCCCCCCCCCCCCCCCCCCCCCCCCTGAGGATTTGGTGGGGACCATGAATAGGGGATTAAAGTTGCCTACTGACTAGTCCTTATCTTAGTGAACAGTGGCTCGTGTGACGATGTGGCCCATGGGCCTCTTGTTTAGTATGGGATATTACTCTAAGACTTTATTTCATTTACATGACAAATCTGCAACTTATAAGTGGATATAATTACTTATAAGTTGCCATTTAGAAATTTCCGTAAGGGTGACCTTAAATTAAATATGTCTTTAATTTCAGATAGAATCTTCTAATGGCATCGGTTATTATGATAATCCCTCATTTTGCCATGTATTCATCATGTTAGAATGCATTGTCCATTCTGGTACTTGAAACAGAATGAATTCTGCCAAAAAATTACAATTATGTAATTTTCACCATGGATGATACAATGTACTGTTAATATGTATCAAGTAATTTTTTCAAAATGAAAGTTCAGAGTTCAAAATGGACACTACTGTTATAACTGGATACTTCCTGTTTGCAGAAAGACTTGGAATTTTCCATAATACATTTTTGGTAATGTACTTTTGCACAACTGTAATATTACGATTCTAATATTGCATGAAACT
>CAJDSM010002445.1:0-11857 GCA_903981925.1 Ostrea lurida
TATATAGGCAAAGTCCATGTTTTGCTATGGGGATCCCCAAAATCATTCATATCAAAATTTGATATAGGAACAGCACAATGGCATGTAACAGGGATTCTGGAAGTGTCATAGAATTCTGTTGAGTGAACAGATGGGCAGACAGATAACAGGATCCCTATTACCTCCCTTCCCTTCCCCGTTTCACTAGCAGGGGGGGTAGGGTATAACTATGAAAACCCTATCACCATTATTCAATAGGTATGGCTAAGGTTAAGTTTTTAGCAGACAAACTGACCAAACACTATATACCCCAAAATCTTCAATTTAAAGGGGGATAAAAATCAAGATGCCTCAACAGTAATTTACATCTAGTACAAAAACTTAACAAATAAAAAAGTCTTCAATGCAAAAATAAACACAATATATTGAAGTCTTTGTACGTGTTTCATGGAACATATGAATGGGATGAGGATTGAGGATTAAAATAGTGGACTTGTGGTATTAAAGTTATCACAGCACCGTTCAGTCTTAGAGACAAAGGTTAACGTGGTCCTCAACAGCTGCGTGGTCGTGGATGGGCAAACAAAATGTCTGCCTTTTTGTTCAAAAAGTAGACAAGCACCATGGACAGAAGAGTTAGAACTACTCCCACTGACAAAATGGAGGTCTGAAAACAAACAGAGATATCATTATATTAACTTTAAAATAAAGGTAACTGTACCACTCAAAATAGAGACAAAGGGCTAAAAAAAACACAAAAAAACCCAGACATTGCAACTACAAAACAAAGACAATGGGGCTATCAACAAATACAGTAAACAAACAAATGCTTGCTCCTGTTAAAAAATTTGCAAACAATACTATATCTTATTACAATAAACACATTGTTTACATTTTTTTTAATGAGCAAGGCCTGTACTAAAACCACCAGAAACAAGATGTGTTTGTGAAACACTGATGCCCCCGGATTCCACATGCCAGTGAAAGGGGCTTGCCAAAAGGATTATGCATGTGAAATATGAAAAATCTATCACTTACCATTCAATGTTTAAGTTTTTGAAAAGTAGGTCAAACTTCACGGTCAGGAGGTCAACAATTATGGGACCAATAGAAAGGGCTTGTCATAAGGAATACACATGTGTAATATGAAAGTCCCATAACTTACCTTTCAAAAGTTATGGCCAATGTTAAAGTTTTGAAAAAGTAGGTCAAACTTCAAGGTCAGGAGGTCAACAATTATGGGACCAATAGAAAGGGCTTGTCATAAGGAATACACATGTGTAATATGAAAGTCCCATAACTTACCTTTCAAAAGTTATGGCCAATGTTAAAGTTTTGAAAAAGTAGGTCAAACTTCAAGGTCAGGAGGTCAACAATTATGGGACCAATAGAAAGGGCTTGTCATAAGGAATACACATGTGTAATATGAAAGTCCCATAACTTACCTTTCAAAAGTTATGGCCAATGTTAAAGTTTTGAAAAAGTAGGTCAAACTTCAAGGTCAAGGTCAGGAGGTCAAAAAATGTTGGCAATAGTAGAAAGGGCTTGTCATAAGGAACACATAAGTGTAATATGAAAGTAACCCATCGCTTGCCATTCAAAAGTTAGGGCCAAATTGTTTAAAGTTTTTGATAAAGTAGCGTCAAATGTGAAGGTCAGGAGGTGTCAAAAAATTTTGGTTAACCAATAGAAAGGGCTTGTCATAAGGGAACACAGTCACATGTGTAATATGAAAGTCCCTCACTTGCCATGTCAAAAGTTATGGCCAATGTTAAAAGTTTTTTGAAAAGTAGTTTAAACTTCAAGGTCAAGTCTATGAGGTCAAAAATTTTGGTACCAATAGAAAGGGCTTGTCATAAGGATACACATGTGAATAATGAAAGTCCAATCACCATGCCATTCAAAGTAGGGCAATGTTTTAAAGTTTTTGGTAATAGTGTCAAATGTGAAGGTCAGGAGGTCAAAATTTTTGGTACCAATAGAAAGGGCTTGTCATGAAGGAATACACATGTGAAATATGAAAAGTCCCATCACTTGCCATTCAGTAAGTTAGGGCCAATTGTAAAGTTTTTGTAAAGTAGGTCAAATGTGAAGGTCAGGGGAGGGTCAAAAAATTTTGGTACCAATAGAAAGGGCTGTGTCAAAGGAACACAGTCAACATGTGTAATATGAAAGTCCATCACTTGCCATTCAAAAGTTAGGGCCAATGTTAAAGTTTTTAAAAAGTAGGTCAAACTTCAAAGGTCAGGAAGGTCAAAAATGTTGGTACTAGTAGAAAGGCTTGTCAAAGGAACAACATAATGTGTAAATATGAAAGTCCGCATCACTTAATTGGCCATTCAAAGTTAGGGCCAATGTTAAAGTTTTTGAAAAGTAGGTCAAAACTTCAAGTCAAGGTCAGGAGGTCAAAAATAAAGGTTGTCATAAGGAACACACGTGTAATATGAAAGTCCCATCCTTGCCATTCAAAAGTTATGCCCAATATGTTAAAGTTTTTTGCAGACAAACGGACAAGACCAAAAACTATATGCCCCAAATCGAAGATTCCGGGAGCATAAAAATATACAGTAAAATACCTCTATCTCGAAGTCCAAAGGACTTTTGAAAAAACTTTGAGATATCCGGGGGTTCGAGATATCCAAATTCATCTTCAATCTCTCTTTTGGAAGGGGACGGAGGATATTTGAGATCGGCGTGTTAGGTTCGTGATAGGCGGCGTACTTTAAAAAGTGCACCGAGTGCCCAAGCTGTTAATTAAACTATTTATCGCAACCCGGGTCTACCTGGAAAAGGCGAGCGTGGACTACTGGTCGACAATTATCATTAGTTTTTACAGCCGTGGGTGTGAAATGCGTGACTTGAGTAGCCGGGTAATGGAAAGCAGACCGGAAAATTAACTGCACTTCGAGATAACCATGTGAATAGGGCATGGGACCTTGAAAATACTTCAACATAAGCGTGGTATTCGAGATAACCGTGTTCGAGATATCAGGAGTTTTTTAAATTCATTTATATAAAATGGGAAATGGCTGGGACTGGTCGTCGACTTCGACATAAGTGGGGTATTCGAGATAAAACATGTTCGAGATACAGGTATTTTACTGTATCTCTTTACCGGAAATAATTTTGTAACATTGGAATTTAGTAATTATCAAAATATACATGTACAATAAAAATTATATAAGCCTATTGTGTTACTTCTTGAATACCCTTTCCCCACCTTATTATATTTGCGAAAAAGATCATTCTATAAAGAAATAGTTTAAAATATAATAATCCGGATATTGAAAGGTCGCACATTTTATTTTTGTTTTACTTTCACCGGAACTACGAACTACGTTCCGTGGATCGTCTGATTTGTCAACATTGAGACTAGAAATTTAGATAACAAATTTTAGGAGGTGATTTTTACATAGATATGAATTAGTTACCGAACTTGGTGTTCTGATTATCATACCAAATCATGCACTCAATGATTGTCAAATTATGACGTTTGAACCGGCCTCCATGGGGTCGCACCATGAGGCGTTGGTGGTAACCCCCTGGAAAAACTGTCAATTCTGTTCTCTTCAGTTTAAGTCGCCGCGGGAATTTTCTCGGCATCTTAGGGAATTTCATTGTTCCAAAGAAGGAGGTTCCTACGTTTGTCGGTTTGGGCTTAATAACATATGCCCCTCGCTGCCTCTAGAAGGCGTCAGTGACATGGATTATGAAAATCATATTGCACGGGACCACGTACAGGCCTCGAAAGAAATCAGGTGAGTGGGACCCGAGGGAGAAAGAAATCAGGTGACCGAGGTGAGTGGTCACCACTTTACTTTTTGCTGGACCAGTCGTGTGATGTAGTGGTTACTGATGGGTGACACTGCAAAAAGGGAAAGGTTGTGGGTTCAAATCGCATTGGAAATATTGTTCAAAATAAAAAGCCATGTCTTTTATATTTTAAACAACATATCCATTCGACAGAAAAGGTTATCCTGCATTGTCCACAAATACATGAACTTTATTTCTATTTCACTGCGGTTCAGAAAATATACCTGTATAGATCTACAAATTAGATCACTCCATGATAACATGCCAGCTTCCGAAACAGATGTTCTGTGGATAAAATATTTTAAAGTATTTAGTTTTATGTAGACAGGTTGCATGAAGATGATTTATTTATCTGGTCTGCTCTGAATACACAGTCCAATATTACACCGCATACACATGGGAGAGGGTTAACGTGTATGTGGATCACCATATTTGTTTATCTCAGAATACAAATGATCGATTATTTATTTATTTATTTGTTGGGGTTGTTGAATATTTCAAGGTTACATACATCTAATCAAAGGTAAACAGGTAAATAGATCAAACAAATTTTGGGAGTTGGCATTAAAGGTTGTGTAATCCATTGCGAGGAAGTCTTATTCTCATGTGTACACCCATTGTTAGGTTTCCAAACAAGAACTATGCAACCGCAGGCAAGGGGTCTAGAGGTCTGTCCCAGGGTCCGAGATTCACACTCATCACCTCGCCATTTCCACCCTGATCTGAATTTTGACGACCTGTATGTTAACATACATGTAGCTCACCCAAATGACGACTTGGTGACGAGTATGGATTGTCAGAATAATTTCTAATTATTTGAAATAAGAATAATATAAATAAAAATAATGTAAACAGAATTAAAATACATTTCCTATTTGAAACTGAAAAAGAAATGCATTTATAGATTTAGAAATGATACATTTGAAGTTCTTTTTGTTTCATTTTTTTGTTTGGGTAACTTGAAATCCGTTGGGCAACCTGAGATCAGTACTTCGGTCGCCCGAATGACAAGTTTGAATTCTGACGAGTGTCGAACCCTGGCCTGCAATCCATATTTTTAGTTTATGGCAAAAACGAGAGATCCAGAGTTTTGATTTTTTTGCAACCAAAAAAAGGAACACAAACAGAAATGTTGAAAACACTTTCAGAAGTATCAGACATTTCAGGATTTTTATCAGTCCGAACAATAAGATGCACTGTGAACTCCACCAGTCCGAGGAAATTTTAACCAGTCAAATCATTCCGACAAATTTCCACAAAACACTGCACAAAAGTAAATTGAGTCACTTAATACGTTTACTATAAATTGTTGAAGGAATTGTATGAGAAAATGCATATCTTTTTGCATTTATGATTAATTGACACCCCCTATTTTTCAGAGACTCGAGATGACAAGTCTTTAGTTGTGTCACCACCAGGTGCTATTCCCTCAGTAGTTCATGACCAGCATCGGTGGACTGTGTTTGACTCCAAAGTGAACCTCCCTGCTGCTCTGAATGATCCCCTGAGGGTGAAGAGGGAGACGGACTTCTTCACCAAAACCTGGGGACAAGATTTCTATGAGAAGTTATATGTTCCAGAGTCACGCTATCTCCCGGAATTGGACAGGAGATACTTTGAAAAATATAAGCACAGAATTTCAAAGGCATGAAACTCATTTGTAAATCTATTTGTCTATGTAGTATACCTGTTCATATCAAGTGTGGCTCAGAGTGGAACAGGCTCCTGCTAGGCATGTTTCTTTTGCACTAAATTTTGAAATGTGAAGTCACAATGGGTAGTGTCTGTATAAAACTTTACAGTAGAGGTTAGATATTAACATTTTTCAAGTGCACTGATTTCTAATCACTGCCCAGGTATGAATATTGGCTATTGTGAAGTGCCTTTATGAATATTCATAGAGAACCACTGTAATGATAGATGATGCAAAGTCATAATTTTGCCGAAGCTTCCTTGATGATCATTGTGCTAGATTTTGTATATGTTTCAATGAATTAGTAAAACAGACATACAGGGTGTGATGTAAAATCTTGGTGATTTAATTAGTACAGTCGAACCTCGTTATCTCGAACTTGATGGAACCAAGAAAAAACTTGAGATACTGAGGGTTAAAATACTCAGAAAATAGATGGGTGGGACCTCCAATCCAAGGTATTCGAGATGTCAGTTTTCGAGATACCGATGTTCAACTATAATTGTAAAATAAACAAGGATGAAATGTAGAATTTCATGTTCTGGCATGGTTTCTTTGTTAACACTTTGAAGTAGTTGTAATGCAAAGCATGACATTTCGAACACCTGTTTGCAGAGATACAGAAAGTATGCCAAATACAAACATCAGATTGACCAAGAAGCTCCGGGTGGAGAAACATTTCTACAACAGATGGGTGAGTCACCAAGGCTATGAATTTGTCCAGGATGTATGGAACTCATAGAATAGAATAAGATTTATTTAAAGTTGGTATGCAAATGTAACAAATACAACACAAGCTCCAGAGAGCTTTTGACCAACATCATTAACATAAAAACAAAATGTCAAGAAATAAAAAACTAAACATGCATACATATAAAACGATATAAACATTGTGTATTGGATATGTTGATAAATTGAAACATCGGTAAATGTGGATGACCATGAAATCTGTTTATTAGTTGTGTTGATACATATACCAGAAAATACTGTATATAAAGAAATTTTTGCCTCCATTTTATTTTTCTTCTATCTTTATCCAAAGTGGCAAAATTAAAACTACAATGTGTTTAAATTTAGATTATTCATTACCCTAAAGTAGCATAAAATGGCTTAAGGCAAATTCATTTTGGAGTGAAATCTTTTTTATTGTGAAGGTGAAATTATCATTGTAAACATCTATTATCTTGTATGGCTTGAACACAGTACATGAATTCTATTACATGTTGTATATTTTCTGCAGAGAAGAACAGAGCTGAACTTCAACAGTTACCAAAGGTAAATTACAGACTATAGGAAGTAGTTAGTGACTGTTTCGTACTTTTCATGCAGTAAGAAATTAAAATTAAGTGAAAGTTAGGGATCTAATAAATTATTATATATTTTTTGATGTACTTTATTTGAAAAGAGTTATCTGAAGAAGATAGATGAGTCTGCTATGTTTTGCCATAAAGTTGTTTACCAGAAATGTATATGTAGCCGTACAATATTTCATCTTATTTTTTGTAGTTGTTCATGCTTTCAAACTTTGACCTGGAAAATACAGACACGTTCAATGCTGTGTTTCCATGGTCACAAGTGGAGGAATGCAAGAAAAATGGAGGCTCACCCCAGTCATCTAAACTCCTGCAGGAAAAGGTAAATAGAAAGAATGAACATTGTATAGTGTAGGGGGTAACATTCTCTGATAAAGGAAAAAAGAAGAAAAAAAAAAACCCGGTTGGATTTTATAGATATACGGTGAAATACAAAGAAATGCTTGGATTGTGTATGTAATTTGTGATGCATTTAGAAAAGGAAACATCTGTCATCAATGAAAAGCTGTCAATTCCAACCCTCTAACTAGTCAATCACATAACTTACAATAATCTAATTTGTGATTGGCATAAAACATTGAAATAACTAGATTTTTAATATTTCATGAGTTATTGTATATTTTTCTTGACATAGAGGTCCACTTGGCCAGACAGATGTCCACTAAGTCTGATGCTATCTCTATTTCCACTTGGCCAGACAGATGTCTGAGCTATCTCTGTTTTCACTTGGCCAGACAGATGGCCACTAAGTCTGATGCCATCTCTATTTTCACTTGGCCGGCCAGACAGATGTCCACTAAGTCTGAGCTATCTCTATTTTCAGTTGAGCCATTATCTAGACATTGTTGAAGTTCACATAGCCAAACAGATTTCTACCAAGTCTGATGCCTTCTTCCAGGCCGTTTCATCACACGACATCCTGCAGGACTACATGTTGATTACTTGTCAGACAATTAAACAGTTGAGGTACTTATGATTTTGTAAAAGAAAGTATCTGTCCTGATCGTGATTGAGCAAGTGTCTATTGTCAATGTAAATTTGTTACATGGCAGAGCTTTAACATCTCACAGATTTATCGTGTGCGACGAAGCAATCATTATTCAGAGCTTTAACATCTCACAGATTTATCGTGTGCGACGAAGCAATCATTATTCAGAGCTTTAACATCTCACAGATTTATCGTGTGCGACGAAGCAATCATTATTCAGAGCTTTAACATCTCACAGATTTATCGTGTGCGACGAAGCAATCATTATTCAGAGCTTTAACATCTCACAGATTTATCGTGTGCGACGAAGCAATCATTATTCAGAGCTTTAACATCTCACAGATTTATCGTGTGGGACGAAGCAGTCATTATTCTGGCTACTGTAGAATCATTTAAAGTCATGGAGGTCAATTTTCTTTAAAAAATCCAAGGTTCGTAATTTCGTGAATTTATATATTTGTAAGAAAGATAGCTCTCAAATGTCTTTATTCGCTGAGGATGTAAATTCGTGAATGAGGGGTACCCATGAATTCCACGAAAATTGAGCCACCACGAATTCTAATGATTTCACAGTATTAGTAGCTCAGTTGGGTAGAACACTGACATAGTATGCCAGAGGCCCTGGGTTGAAGTTCTGATTGAGATAAATTTTGCCACACGAAACATAGTGTATATAGAAACAATTGCAAAACATTGAAATTATATTTCAATCCTAGCATTGAAATCTGATGTCCTGTAAGGCTATAACAGATATTGATAGATTAGTTCCTTTGTGTGAAAATGACGAAATCTTAGCTCTAACTTAATTTTGTCAGGGATAAAATCCACAGCATTGATGAGCTCTTGACCTTAGGGTCATTGAAGATCATGAAGTTGTCACAGACAAGAGCAAACTATGTCAATCTTCACAATAAGGTCAGTACTAATATGTAGGTACTTATGATAGTAGTGCATGTGTTATGCTTTTTTTTTTTTTTTTTGCTTTTTTTTGCCTGGGTATTTGTGTGTTTTTAACTTATTGAACTTTTTTATGCAAGACGTAGATATCTGCAACATCATTAGAAAGGTCAAGGTTTTACTAGTTAATACAATGTATATTGTTTGCTATGTATGGTATGCTCACACATTGGGTGTGTGTTTTGATTGAGTGATATTTGTCAAATGAAGTACCTATAGGCAAAATCATGGCTCTTAATAATTAATTTTTTTTTTCACATTTTCAACTTTTCTTCCTGAATCATTCTATTGAACTTTAATCCTTCAGGGGGGAGATATTTTAAGTCCATTATCATATGTAATCAATCAGTGGTGTGTCAGAAATGAGGAGAATTGTTTGAAAGTGTAGATTCATGGTTGTTGAGATCATGGTCCTTGGGGGGGGGGGGGGGGGTTAAATGGTTTGTTGCTATTTTATGAAGTTTTACATGAATAAAAATCTTTTAAAATATTGACAAACACAGTAATTTAATTATCAAAATAATAAATGTAGATTTATTTGAGAAATAATTGCAAACTCTTTCTCCATCATTAAGTCATGGAGTCACAGTTGGAGTTGGAATCTTTTAGGGATAGTCTTTCTAAAAGCAACCAGTTGTGTCTCAGTGTGTTAGAATGATATCCCATAACAAGTACTGGCTTAGGGCAGGTTCACAACTAGGGTTTGAGAGATTATGAATCCGAGGAAAGGGCAAGATCATTCAGCTGAGCACTTTATGCCCTGGGCCTCTGGCAGTTCTATGGATTTTAATTGTGTGATTTCTCTGCAGCTGAAGCTGATGGCGACAGTCCACCAGACCCAGCCCACCATACAGCTACTACTGTCCACACAGGAGTTTGTGGGGGCCCTAGATCTCATTTCCACCACCCAGGAGGTCCTCACACAGGAACTGGCTGGGGTACACAGCTTCAGGTAAAGGATAAAAAAACTCAGTTGTGAACCTCAGTTTCAGGTAAATGATAAACTATGAGTTGTGTAGTAGGTTAAATAATAGCTCACCTGTGGATTTTTGAAAAAAAAATGGCAGAGCATATTAAATAAATCAATTGCATAGAAATTAGTAATATTTGATGTTCATGCACATATCTATTGGTTAGTCTTGACCCTGTTTGTAAACACAAAGCAAGATTTGGCCTTTTTTGTTTGTAGACACTTGGTTTAGTTTTGGTGCTGATTGTTTGAACACCTGTTTAGTTTTGGCCCAGTTTTAGCTCACCTCTGATCACTTGTCTGGAGTCCATCCATAAACTTTAAACACTCTTGACTTCTTAAGAACCATTGGGACAATTTCAATCAAACTTTATGTATACTTTCCTTGGATAAAGGGGATTAAAGTTTATTCAAATGAAGAGTTGTGCTTCTTTCTAAGGGGAGATAATCAAGGAAATGCAAAAATAGGATAGGGTCATTTAAAAATCTTCTTCCAAAGAACCATAGGGCCAGAGAAGTTGAAATTTGTATCAAAGCTTCCTGACTGTGTAAATTTTTGTTCAAATTATGGCCCCTGGGGGTAGGTTAGGGCCACAATAGGGGATCAAAGTTTTATTTGTCATTGTGGATATATTTCAGAAATCTTTGAAAATCTTCTCAAGAACAACAGGGCTGATATTAATCATGTTGATAGGCAAAACCCCTCAGGTAGTGTCAATTCAAACCCCTCAGGTAGTGTCAATTCAAGTTTGTTTAAATTGGTGGGGCCACAATAGGTAATATATGGAGAAACATATATTACAAAAATCTTCTCAAAAGCAGCATATTAACATGGTTTTTCATATTGACATGCAAGCATCTGCTGGTAGTACATAATCAGGTTTGTTCTATTTAGGAGCCCCTGGGATAGGCTGAACCACAATAGTAGATAAAAGTTTCATATGGGAATATACAGGAAGCTTATTAAAACAAATTCAAGAGTAGCAGGGCCACTTTAAATCATTTCAAAATGCAAGCTTTCCTTAGCTATGTGGATTCATTTCTTTTTATGCCCCTGATACTAAAGGAGAGGGGGGGGGGGGCTCTCTTGTTTTGCTAAACACTTGGTTAATTTTGGCCTTTTTTTGTTTGTTTCTAGACACCTGGGATCCCAGCTGGCTGAGCTAGAGAACATTATAGAGAAGATGTTACAGGAGGATTTTGGGAAATGTGTGTCCTCTGACCTCAATCGTCCCATCACCGACACGGAGCATCTCCTGGAAGAGGTATGTCCGACTCGGCACCCCAGCCTCTCCACAGAGGTTGTCATGTATTATCAGATTTGTGATCACCCATTGTAAATACTGTTCTTCATCAGTTTTTGCTATAGATTATTAAAATCTAGATTTGATATTTACATTCATTCAAAGTACACTTTTTTGAACATGTTGGTGGCTTGGAATGTTGGCGGCAGATAATAGGTTGTCCAAACAATATCTACTGAGAACTTAAAGCTATATGTACTTAAACATAACATTTGTTGATGTTGTCTTTGTAATTAACTTTGTTACATTGAAGTTGTCAATAGATATTTTCATTTCCAGGAGAAAGTTGTCTCTCTTGTGTTTGGGATGCTCAGGAAGAGCCGCTTCAACTTTGTGGATGTGTACAGAGAGGAAGCATTCACAGCAGTCAAGGCCATTGTTAAACAGGTCAGTACACAGAGGTCAAGGTTAAACAGGTCAGTACACAGAGGTCAAGGCCATTGTCAAACAGGTCAATACACAAAGGTCAAGGCCATTGTCAAACAGATCACAGGGATTTTTTTACCCCTTGAATTCAGGGGCCAGGGCCATCATATTTGGGAAAAATAGCGACATTTGGTTGAAATTGGGAAATTTATTTCGAACTAATTATTAAGAAAAACAAACAATTATTAAACAATAAACAACTAATGTAACTGGCTTAGCAGATGGTATAAATCTATGATATCACAATCTCATTGTGGTTGGCTTAATTTAAAGAAGCTTAAGAGTTAAATTTCCTGTCTTTTGAAGAAAAAAAAAAGTCACAAATCTTTTGCAAAAGATTGGCACTCAGGTTGGATAGTCCCCCATGAGAGCATCCACTGATGATGATGTTAGTTATTATTTATGTTACAGTCT
>CAJDSM010002446.1:7500-10342 GCA_903981925.1 Ostrea lurida
CGTATTTTATACCAATTTTTACACCGTTCTTTATACACTGATTTTAACCATGGATTACTCCGTTTACCTGATCGAGATAAAGGGCTCACGGTGGGTGTGACCTGTTGACAGGGGATACTTGCTACAAACCCCACGTATGTCTCGTTTCTTCGGTGTTTGTGTAACATCAAGACATTCATCTTTCACTATTATATCAAATTCATTATTTTCAGGCAAACCATCTTTCTTTATCAAACTCACAATCGACATTCTTCAGTTGTAATCAGAAACAAACACTAAAACGTACCCAGAAACAGACTGAAAGTAAATAACATACAGTGTACATGTACCAAAACAAGTTTTCTACTGTGAATAATTCTCACGTCAAGTCATGTCATGGTAGGCAACTTCATTTATTTCTCAGGATTATATTGTATCGATTTATCTTTCCTAACGATACATGTATATGTGCCAAGAACGATAACACGTCGGAATGAAACGGTGAAATAAAGTTTACCTACGAAGGGGAGTGAATTGTAAGCGATATTTTATTTTCGCGATCTCAACTTTTAAAATGTCAGCTGGTTTTGTGTGATCAGTAGACTTTTAAACACGATTTTCGGTTTATGGATGAACGCTACAGCAAAGAAACTTGATGTGGATGAAAAATGGAAGATTATGTACAACATTTTTAAATTGAAGACTTATATGGGTAAAAAATACGGTTTTGATAGAATTGATTGATTGTATCGGAATCCACTAACATTCCATGCATAAACTTGGGATAATAGTCCATTGGAAAATCCCGGGAAATAATTGCCACTCTAAACAAACCATCGGCTTCCAAAGGTTCTGAAAGTATAAATGAAAGTTTATTATGAAAAATAGAGAATGTTGGTAGATATTTATTAGGCATAGAACATAGCTATGTGCTATTCCGAACACGCAACAACATTATGGGGAAGAATTATCGGCATAATCCTGTCACTACATGTAGCATCGCGATACCGTAACGTCTATAATTTTCATTAGTTTTGGCCATTCTATAATTCTATAAGTCACGTTATCATACGAATATCCCCCCCCCCCCCCCCCCCCCCCCCCCCCGAAATAACAAGCTCCATTTTTTCTTATTAATCCCAAAAGAAACTCTTTTTCCGGGAATACTTCCCTTTACGGACTTTATAAGCTTGATTTCGTAAACTTCGTCTCCTGTTAAAGATAGAGAATCCGGAAAACGGAATCGTGGTTCGATATTTACTTTAGCTTGGGACGTTCTGAGAGAGAGAGAGAGAGAGCGAGAGAGAGAGAGAGAGAATTTTGAGTGCTTACAATGCATTTGAAGGTCAAATATACATAATGGCTTTGATTGTTATAGAAATGATTATTTAAGCAACGTTTAGATCTTTTATCTTTTGACCCACTATAGTATGTTGCATGTACATTTTCTTCCAGGAGCTGTGAAATCGCTTTCAATTTTCTCCTCTTTTTAGGAGAATAGTAATAATATTTGAAGATTCTTTTGACTGTGGAATCAAAGGTAGACAAACAAGGAACTGTCTTGACCGAATCCAGTACTGCAAGTTAAAAATTGCGTACTACACAATGAAATGCAACTTTGTGGGCAGCCTTTTCTTTTCGTCTTACGGTAACACCAGATTTTCCCCCCAACATTACACTATTTTGCTGCTATTCTATCGCCTTCAAAACCCCAGCTGCATCTGCTGTTTCCAAAGGTACAATATAGCAGAACTCGTTTTGGGTTTACCATCCAATTCAACATACCGTGCATAAACAGCTTCTTGCTCCGTTATTGAGATATCTGTTGACCCGTCTGATAGGACACATATAAACCTTGTTTCACTGATGTCCTTTTTATTTGGCCTTTTATTGTACTAGATATGCTTTCAATTCGCATCTTTCAAGACTTATAATTTTTATACATTGTGCCCGAAACAAATAACTTATTTGTTATATAACTTTTTAAAAAAAACTTTTGTTAGAGAACTCCGCAAAATAGTTCGAGCTATCAAACGTTTAAAGAAAAGTTATAAGCCAAATATTTGATTATTATCTTTTTTAATATTTTACAAAGTAAGGAACACTCACAAGTAGTGTTTTTCTATTCTTTGAAAGATTTTACAAGAATTTTGTAAAATGGTAGTTGACAGAGATGTAAGGGAGAGAGAGAGAGGATCGACAACTCTGTAAGAAAATGGGTTAGCCTGATCCCCTGGCTCACTGCCTTGCGACGCGGAGAGCATGGGACAGGGAACTACATGTAGGCTAGAGAACTCGCTCCTTGGTGTACACCGCGTAAGAAAACTCGTTCTTAGAAATATTCGTGATTTTATTTTCATTGTAATTGATTTTGCATCCGATAAGAACTTGGAAGCACACATGCCTAATATTTACTGGCCCGATCTTTGAGGAATTTTGATAAGCTAGCCCAAAGGACACATGCTCTGTAGAAATCACTAGCCCAAATCCAAAATTTATTGGCCCCGGACCATCGGGCGCTGATATAGAAAGTGACAAAGGAAAGTTCTAATAGCAAAAATAAATTTTATTTATTTTATCGATGCTCATTTTGTAGAATAAAAGGGGATGATTAATAGTACGTCACGTGATAAACACTATGACGTAATATTTGATTGTGACGTCACAATGCCACGCCAAGTGCAGGCTATTTTCAATGTAAAATCATATTTTCACAAGCATTATCTGCTTTCAAATTTTGCTTATATTAAAAGAACGTAAAGATCTTCCTTCATTAAAGGAGGTTATTTAATAGCTTATGAATAACACATCTGTGATCGGGGTTCTTGTTAAAAAACCGACAACTCTGGAATAATGAACTGTG
>CAJDSM010002449.1:0-18284 GCA_903981925.1 Ostrea lurida
TGTCTTAGGGGCGAGCTGTCCAGCATTCGTATATAATGCATCAGCCGTCATATGCCATTATGAAAAGTACAGCTTTCTATATTTTAAAAAAGTTTATTTAGAAAGATTTTACTTAACCGTTTTGTGTCACGAAACACGATTATTAACCTCATCGTTCCAAACATTTATCTAAAATCTTATAGTATAACATATCTTTGATGAATAGCATACAAACTCTGAAACGATATACATATCATTATACAAATATTTCATGTTTTTATGCTCTCGCCATAAAATCGCATATAGTGATGTTACAGCCATACAGGGGGCACCTGCCCGTCATTCCCAATATTTTGTCTTTGCAACTCCTCCTAAACCGTTTTGGAGGATGTCGATGAGACTTGGTAAAACTATAAAGATCACACGTATGTGGGAATGGGAAGGCTCTTTAAAATTGATTACAGGAGTTATAGCCCTCACTTGGATGTTTTTTTGTGTACGGCATCCTCACGTCAGGGGTCCTGAGGCCACGAGTGGACTCCTGACGTTGTGAGGATGTGTGTAAGGCAGTATCATCTTATCTTCGCAACTCCTCTCAAATCCATCAACTTGAAACATATAAATATCACATGTAGATGTGCATGTAGGAAGGGGAAGGTTGTTCGAACTTTATTACTGAAGTTATGACCCCTGGACATAGCCTTTTTTTGTGCAAGGTGGTATCATCTCGTCTTTGCAACTCCTCTTAGACTCTTTGGAGGATTCCAATAAAATTCGGTACACTATAAGATCACAACACGTAAATGTGCATGTGGGAATAGAGAAGTTGTACAAAATTTAGTACAGGAGTTGTGAACCCTGGTTTTTTTTTTTATATGTGCAAGGCAGTATCATCTTGTCTTCGCAACTCAAGGTGAGCATTATTTATCAGATGAAATGTGTTGCCCACGGGGGCATTCATGGCGTACTGACGATATTTCAGCCACGGCCAGTTTTAAATCGAGCAAGTCAAAAAAGTTACCAATGTACCAAGAGGAAAGTGAGATATCAATGTATCGACGGTGAAACTTTGCCAGCGTCAGTATCTGTAAAACGTGTGTGTGTGTGTGTGTGTGCGTGTGTGCGTGTGTGCGTGTTCGAGATTGGGGACCTGCTCCAGACTACCAAAAGTCAGAAAATGGGGACCTGAAAATGAATGGGACTCGAATCAGGTCCCATTTTTTTTTAATGGTGGAAATAATAAAATAAGATGTCTAAAACCTAATAAAAGTAAAAAAATTAGTATGTTCCATTTTCGGGTTTCTCGGTCACACGATACACAGATAGAGTGTATACTGAAACTGCCATCTTGCTTACACACTTCTGATGACACACACATTATGAGTGCGCATGCGCGTGTGTAAAGGTTACGTGTGTATGTGTGTTGCTGTGATTATGGTTTTATTCTTTCTTCTCTGACAGAGTAAATGTTTCATATTATGGATCACTCGATCACAATCAATCACTGAGATGATACATCTTTCGTATTATAATTTCGTAAAGGTTAAACTCGTTCGTAAGTGATGAGATATTCCGGGTAAGTCTGACGCTTGTCGTATACAATAAACTCCCGGAACAACCACTTCCCATCCCCAACAACCGAGTCGTAAAAATCTTTTGGTGTATGGACTATACAGTTGTCTTTTCTACATTTCTTGCACGGCGCTCTTCTGTGTGCGACGGGAAAGTCATACAGGCATACGTCCCCCAAGCACATACGCACTAACATCATCTTATGTGATACTTTCTTTCTGTTTTCTTTCTTATCTATACAAAAAGTGAATGTCATGATTACAAATACAAAACAGAATGAACATAGAAAGCCGCAAGACGATGGATCAAATCACAGGATGAGAATATATATAAAAAAAAATTGAATGGCAGGTCAAGAAACATACACAAATAGATAAATGTACATACCAACATATTGGTCTGCTTTTGTCGATTTTTCGGCACCATAAGCCCCTTGTCCAAACATAGCAGTGCCTCTAGACATTCTGCAATCTAATCCCTGCGTCAGAACCGAATCCACTGTATCTTCCAAAGTGCCATGAAACACGAAATGCTCATTAATTTCTGGATAAATGTCTGATAAAAAGGTATAGCCAGATTTGTCGGATTTCAGAATGGAGCTAGTTTTGACTTCTCCGGATGATTTCGGAATGTTTGCCAAAGGGAAAGGCCCACCTCTTGTTCTTGCTTTATCAAAGAACCTTTGTCTCTCCTGGACGTAACTCTCGTACATATCGAGATTTTCTACACGTTCTACTTTTGTAACCCGGATGAATCTATACCCAAGCATATCTAATCCCTTTGCATCCGCACCCTTGCCAACGTTGTGAGATTCCCAGGTGTTTTCTACGATTTTAACGACCAGATCTCGCGTGGCTTGATCCACAGGAATAAGACGGTACTGATGTTGCCGGTGCCGACGCTTGCAAACCTTGATTTTTTCGCCCCCTTTATAAGTTGTCCAATAGGAAGGGATGCACAGCTCCTCCTCATATTTCATGGAGAACCAGTCACGTGATCCCCGTGGTGGTGGTGGCTTTGGTTTTGTTTCTATAATCAACGGGGCTTTGTTTTTCATCTTTGGAGGTATTATTTTCACTATTTCTTTTTCAAATACCTGCCCATAAAGATTTTTTTAAAAATAAAAACATATATGAAATGCATTTCATCATATGTAAATTATACCTACATATTGTACTACCTTTCCAGTATATACATAAATGAATATCAAATTGTCCTTATTGATGATAATTCATTATGAAATTCTTCCGATTTATCAATGTAAATTAGTCTGTAATTTGTTTTAGCCTTACCTTCCATATATTTGCAAAATCGGAATCTGTTATATCGACAACGATATTGACGGTTTCAATTGTGGAATCCTTGTTGGCCTCAACGTACTCCTTGATGGCGGGAAAGATTTTCATGGCCGATAAGTTCGGGGTAAATCTGAAATCTCGTACTCCAAGAGTTGGGATAGCAATGGTTTTGTGTCCACTTTCCTGTAGTTTCACCAAACAAACCTGAACCATTAATGTCATTGCCTGTGGATACAAATAAAACTTCACAAGACAAGGGATTAGAAAAGACACCGGGGCGGTCAGTAGTATCCAAACTCAATGAGAAAAGTAAACCGAGATACTAATCGTTAAAAAATTATGAAACTAATCACTCGAATTACATATTCTTTACCTGCAAATGTTCATCACGCTCTTTCACAGCAAACTTTGGTAGTGCCCCAAAATACACCGATTTAATGTTTGATATATTATGACCCCTTGTGGATGCTACATCACTAATATCTAGTCCCACTGGAAACTGTTTGCTGAACTCCTCCTTCACCCCTGCTCCTGCAGCCTTTGTAATCTCCCTGGTTAAACGCGTCGTCCCCGGTTTAGTAAAAGGGGGCACTGCAGCGACAATGACATCAACCTGCAATTCAGAAATGACTTGCAGAGAAACCGAACATAACAACCACAATTAGCAAGATCCCGAGAGCAAGATAAATCCTAGAATATTTGTACCAGCAGCAATGAAAAAGAAAGTTGTGAAATACCTGTTGTTCTATGAGAGACCCTGCGACTAGCTTAACCTTCAGATTTTCAAGAGAGATTTCGACATCTTTTGGCTTTGTCGGTAAATTTCCTGACGATCAAAATAAAGTACCGCTGTAGATTAGACTGTTGTGTTTAGAAATAGCAATATCGAATTGAATGAAAAGTGAAATGTTGTATACCTTGCGGACTTGGCTTATAGAATATAGTGTAGGAATAGCGATTAAATTCACTTTCAAATTCATCAAAAGTTGCTGTGTCCTTCGGAAAAATGATGAAACGTACATCGGTTAAACTTGTCGATTTGTTTTTAATTTCAAAATCTTTCACACACTGCAGCAGCCGACGAACCACAATTTTAGCGGGGAAATGTAGAAAACCCGTTCCGAGTGCCGGAAAAGCAATTGAACAGATATGCAATTCGTCTCCTCTCTCAAGACATTTGGTAACGAGGTCAATGAGAGTCTGAAACAGAAATCAGTGATTGAGTATATTGTACTGGGTGTGTTGTCTTGTAACACGCGTTTCTTGATTAAAAGAAAAGATTTTTAAAACACCATTTTAACAATTACTTGCTCGGCTGGATTACTCTCCTCAGCTTTCCAGAACTTGAGACACCCATGGAAGATGTATCCACAGAAAAGATCACCGCCCCCTGTTTCTGCTATTTCCCCGAACGTAATTCCATTGGGATATTTCCGTTTGCACTCCTCCTGTATAGAATTTCCAGCTCTCAGAATCATTGCACGCGAAGCGTTTCCCGCGTTCAGCGTTAACGTCTGCGAAGTACTGTTGGTAATGGCATCGACCTCCTCCTCGTAAACTAACCCTTTCTTCAACGTCACTTTTATACGCCCTATTCGTGCTCGGCATTCCTTTGGTTTGCCCGATGGTGCTCGTTTACTGTTTGAAAACAACCCAAAATCAAAATTTTAGCATAAAATATTTCTTTGTTAATAGCAAAAGAAAACTATAAAGGAGCTACAAGGACTGAAAGCAAACAAACTACAAGAAACTAAATGGAGAGACGATTCAGCAAAAGAAAAGGTTAATTTTTTTCCACAAGCGAATATAAACCCCACACGCATTCGGATTTCTCTACAATGAAGTAAAACGATTACGAGTATTCAGAACTACAATAACAACATTTATATTAACATGCATTCCTTTTCTTTAACTTGGTCCACGTTAATTAAACGGCATGGTGACTACGATAGATTCAAAACATTCCCAAAACTTTACAACACTTCTTGGGGCCGGGGGGGGGGGGGGGCTCTGAGCATGCAACATCTGTTGTGACTTCTAAAGGACGATTCGATTTCGTCTCAGCGAGTCCAAAGTCGTACGCGAGTGAAAAGGGAAGTACAAAAATTAAATACTTTGAGAATGCAGCGATGATGGAGGTGAACAGACACCAATCTTGCATGTAAAGGCAAAGATAACGAACAGTGATCAATTTCGTAAGTCCAGAATAGAACACAAAAACAAGAGTTGGGCAAACACGGACCCCTAGACACACCTGAGGTGGGATCAGGTGCCTAGAAGGAGTAAGCATCCCCTGTCAACCGGTCACACTCCCCGTGAGCCCATTTTTTGATTAGGTAAACGGAGTAATCCGTAGTCAAATCAATTATGAAAAACGGCTTAACCATTGCTATGAAGCATATCTGACAGCATTTGGCCCAATAGCAGGCCATATTGGCAAACTAATGAAACTCGAAAAACTAATAAAATTATATCAAACTGAGAAGTATATCCTAGACAATATTACTGATTTTGTTAAGTACATACTTCCTTTTCCCCAGTAAGCCGGGTAGAAAGCTGTTCTTCATTTCATCTTCGTCATCAACAGATGGCGTTGCCTCCGCTCCGTCGTCCGCATCTAGCAGATTTCCAGAAGATGCACATCTTGTTATTCTTCTTGCCATTTAACTCCAATACCGTAAACCTCTACAAAGATATGTAAATTCGTTCCTTCCCGAATTTCAAAGACAATGATGTGTAAGGTGCGTGTAACTTAACACTATTTATACATGCATTTCCAACCAAATTAGCCTATGCATGTTAATTTACAATTACTTGAATTAACAACATAGTACTTCGCTTGATCGAGCCTGCAGATTTCATTCACTGATTGGCTGGGTGGTTGAGTCTGACTGACCATGCTATTCCATACTCATTGCAACTGGTCACTGAAAACCAAATGAAAGTAAAACCTATTCCATTGACATAATTATTATATGGGTGTTTGCGCGCACGATCAAACGGAGCGTCATGCTGTTGCTGAAACGATACTACATTTATGATAAATGTTTGTGTTCATAAATGATATTCTCAAACGAACTACATGTATATATGTTTTATTTTGGAATGAAAAAGACTACAAAATAAATAAATGGTTAATGAGAAATATTCAAGCTCTTGTGCTTCAAATCGAAAAAAGTCGTAGTTCCTCAAAGATACCATCATTTCCCTTGAAGTTGTAGCTATAATACAAGTACGTACTTGTGAAAAACTAAGGACATAGACTGGAAATGTTTCGTGATACTAGGGTTATCGATCTAAAGCAAAGAGAGCATGTCACTACTTCAACCATAATACCTACGTGTGTACATCTCGATTTAAAAACAATTTCTTTTCAAAGAGTGGTTATTTAATCCACGGAATAAATTGCGTCACTCATAAAGTTTAAATCTTCTTCACAATTTATGGTAACGAAAAAGTAAATACATATATAGTACTTAAGTGAATTTCATGTATATTTAAATCTGGGGAAAACACAAAGTAGAGACAGTTTTAAAAAGCAATTTGACTAGTGGACATCTCCTTGTTGCTTTACTTTGCTATAAAGAAGCAAAATGCATCAAGAGGGAAGGTTTTCATTTTTCCTGTTTGTGTTGGAGAATAAAACAGGTTTAGTTTCTTGAACTAACAAAAAATTACGTTCATTTTATGATATTGACGTTTGTTAATTCTAGCCATGACTTTACAACGCTGATCGGCTGCTTCCACTTCTCGAAAAAAATGTCGAAACAAGTGTCAACAATTTCGAGATTGGTTCTCTAATTTGCGGTGGATTTTGAAACAAAACTTAGAATGTCCAACTTAACGGTGTTATCCAAAATATTCCAATATATCTGTGTCCCAGGGAGAGAGTGCACAGTAGGTATGTGACGTCATCCTCTTACACATCCGATATCTATCAACCCCTCAACTCCCAAATCTGTCTGCTGTGTACAGTTCCAGACTTGGATTTCACGAAAAAGTCTCGAACTTAAGTTTGAGTTTTCTTTCTGTCTTTTTGATATGTTGTACAGGTTGGTTGAAATTTGTTTAAAACACTTTATGATTTACTAATGGAGAACGGACTTGGACAGTATCAAAGGTTCACTTGAAATAAGAAATGCGTCCTTTCTTCTTGATTTATAATACTTCTTTTTTATTGTTCATCCAGTCGTTTCGGAAAGCTTGGTCTACACTTCTCTGTGGATATTAGGAACCAACAATTTCTCATAGGCTGATGTTAACCTATTCACAGTAGTACTAAACCTGTTTGATCCGAAAAAGTGCATGAGTTTTGTTGCTCAATTTTTTAAATGTCAAGGTTTTGGTATCGTCGCAAACCACGATTTTGAATCCACATACATTCGTGATGATGGAGAGAATCGATAAGAAGCACCCGTGGGTCACCGACGATAAGGTTTTGGGGGAGTCACTAACTGACAATTTTCTGGCTAACAGTTTCACCAGAACTTAACGTTTGGAGAAATGAAACATTTTGTTGTTTTTCAGCTGGGGTCTTTTCTTATGCTGGATCAAAGTATGATTTGGGACAAAATCTAATCAATGGGTGTATTCGAGACGGTCTGGTTGCAGGAACATAGCTGGACGGAGATTTGTACAGATGTTAAGCAGAAACAAAATCGTGATTTTTGACAAAATCATTTAATCAACGGGAACATCCTAGACGTCCGGTGGCGGGAACAGACCTGGAAGGAGCTGTTTGCAGACGTCAAGCAGGTGAAATGATATACCGGGTAACAAGAAGCAGAGCCACATCATAATGAGCAGCAGATCTTGGATGTCACAACGAGTCACATCACGGATCTCTCTCTCTCTCTCTCTCTCTCTTATCTTTATCAATTTTTTTTTGTTCGACTATTGAGAGAGGGTGTAATCTTCAAGGAGCCTTCCTTTACCTCGTCCAAAGTGCGGATATAAACTTATAATTGATACACTCTTGATTTTCGCGACAGAGTTGGAGACTGTCATAAACGTTAACCACACTTTCTACCAACAAACGTTTTCAAAGATGATGAAAGGTCCAAAACTTGGGAAAATTCTTTTAGTTATATATATGCAGGAATAATTTATTTCAACTTTTGAGCATCATTGAAAATTTCCTAGTCCTTAATTTTTTTCTATATTTATACTTATTACAACCAAATTGAATAATCATATACATCAACCCATGCATCCACTTCGTCCTTAATTAAGCTCAAAAGCCCAATTTGGTTTTATCTGTGCGATTCTCTTCGAACGATGCTCGTGCAGACTTTTCATATTGATCAAATCAAACTTACAACATAAACTGGAAATTGATACGGTTCTTTCTACTTCCGAGACCATAATAGTGCAACGTCACTTTAGGGTGAAATTACCCTAAACTCCGTTTTAAGCTACATATATCCAAACATTCAAAGCATATGTTTGACACCTACCGTAATGGATTGTCTTAATTAATATCCAGAAAAGACTATACTGACAGTCAATTTTGAAATATTGTATCTCGTCTGAACTCAATAACAGAAACACTGGAATGTACTTTCGGTTTGAAAAGAAAAATATTGACAGAGCTCTGTAGATCTTTTTAAATACCTGACATTTATAAATATTTATCTTACCTTGTTTGTGTTTCGTAAAATAGCTTTTCATGCATGTGCTGCAACACGACAAAATTTTAGCAAATAGTTGGTATATGTACATACATTCGGGGTATGCAATTTTCTGAGAAGGGATTTTCCAAAACGAAAATTAAAATACACGGTACGTCAATATCTTCCTGTTAATTGTTAAGGTGGAAACAAGTTTAAACGCATTCTTAAATACCCACATCTGATTCTAAATTAACCGTGGGTATCCGACGATAGGTTAATTTTGTATTAGTCTGGCTACATATTTTCCAGTTATTTCTCATAAATTCAAAGGATGTGATTTTTTTAAGCCTCCGGAATCTTCGATTCGGGGGCATATAGCTTTTGGTCTGTCCGTTTGTCTAGCTGCCTGTTAATGTCCGCAGGAAAAACTTTAACATGGGCCATAACTTTTGAATGACAAGTGATAGGACTTTTATATTTCACATGTGTGTTCTTTATGACAAGCCCTTTCTACTGGTACCAACATTTTTGACCTCCTGACCTTGAAGTTTGGCCTACTTTTCAAAAACTTTAACATTGGCCATAACTTTTGAATGTTAAGTGATATGACTTTCAGATTACACACGTGTGCTCCCTATGAGAAGCCCTTCTACTGGTACCAACATTTTTTACATCCTGATCTTGACATTGAAGTTTTGAATGGTAATTGATAGGACTTTCATATTACAAATGTGTATTCCTTATGACAAGCCCTTTCTACTGGTACCAAAATTTTTGACCTCCTGACCTTTGACCTACTTTCCAAAAACTTTAACATTGGTCATAACTTTTGAATGGCAAGTGATATACTTTTAAAATTTCACATGTGTTATCCATTTGGCAAGCCCCTTCCACTGGCAATGCTGGGATCCAGGGGAATCAGTGTTTCACAAACACCTCTTGTTTCCACTTAGTATAAATATATGCGCGGATCTAGAGGGGGGTCGGGGGGGGTGGTCCGGACACCCCCCCCCCCCTTGGAATTTGCAAAGCTTAATATCGCCGATATTACTGGAAATGAAAAAAAAAGTTATTTTTCATAGTTGTGCACTTCCAGTTATACTTAAGGTTGGACCCCCCCCCGGAAAAATTTTCTGGATCCGCGCCTGTACATTGCAAGTACATGTATAAATATGGCAGGTAACCAGTGCTATTCTAGTAAATTTTCGGCGACTTAAACTGCAAGGCATGACTAAAACGTTGCTTTAGTCTAGAACAAGGCTCGGGGATAGAAAACTCACACAATCTTATCAAACCACAACTCATGGGAGAACATATATATATATACGCATTCTCAAGGTAAAAATTCAGTCGCAACTACTCGGCAATTTCCGTAACTACATATATATACCCTGCCAAGAATCCATATAACTAATAATGCCCCGACAAGGCCTATTTTATACGGTCGTCGGAGACAATAATCCACTCGGAGTCTGCCGCGAAAAAGGGGTGGGGGCTAACATTGTAGAGAATATTTAGTCTTGGATATATTTGATGATTTGTTATTTGGAATTCTTGTGCGTTTTTAATAGAGGTCGTGGTCGTCTTTTGGTCAATTAGCAAACCACTTTGTGCCAAACCACAGGAACCGGTAATTTGGTTGTAATAATGATATCAAGGGTCTATACTATACCACCCCCTATTAAAAAACAGGGGGTGATATAGTATAGACCCTTGATATCATTATTACAGACCAAATTACCGGTTCCTGTTGTCAAATTGATGCTTTTAAAAGTGTTTCGGAGTGTATGCATTTTTTATTTTTCTAATCATCACCGTGGATGTGTAGGACTAGTATAATGTATTAGTAACTCTCTTTTATTCTCTCTCTCTCTCTCACGTGTTCTCGATAGGAAATTATTTGCTCATTTATAATAAAGATATACATGTATATGTGATGGCAATGGGTAAGTATGACTGGAACCAAAATTTTTATCGGAACTAAATTCACGCGGGCCGGAACTTGTATATTATCAATCGTATCTGCTCGGCCATTTTCGCAAGCTATAAAAAATAGTCATAGGTACATTCATAGGAGTCGGCAACTTTTTATCAATAAAGTACATGTAGAAAATCGGAAATATATGAGAAGTGGGGGAAAACTCCCAAGGCTTTATGGGTGGAGGAGTCCTGAAATTTACAATTTATGTCCCTCTTGTCAAAAAAATGCTTCAAACCAAATTTAGTAAGAATTCAAAGGGTAGTTTACTGCCAATGCATGACTGATAACGAAGTTTAGCAAACCATTAGTAATAGCTAGGTCACTTGAGAGACCTAAAAACTCCACAAGGACTTTATAAATTGAAAGGCCTTTCTCTACATATCCAAGTATCATGTATAAAAAGTGACAATCTTCTCAGGGATGTGCCATAGAAAGTACTGACGGATGGACAAGCCAGTGATCACTATAGGGTACCAATCCTAATTGTACAATACTAATCTTGGAGTTACCTTTCCTTGTCCTAATTTAAAACATGAGTAATCTGTTCTTATTGGTTGGTCAATGCCCTAATTAAGGCATATTCAACTCAGAGATCAATGAACATTCTGTCTAACTTTGTGGCAGTTATATTGTTGATTGAAAATTATATAGCTAATTTCAAATGCACTGGAAGACATGTCGGACCTTATTTTTGGGGTCATGCCAGAAACAGGTTTATTTTAATGCTTGGGACCTTTACATTTCAGTTTACCCGGTAGTCTATATCAGACAAGTTCTTGGAAATGATTTTTTTTAACACATGTAATATCTATTTTAAAATACATTTTCCAAATCACTTCCCATTCATTAAGGATTAATTATTCTCTTAATTTCAGTACTTGCTTACAGGTAGCTCAACTGTACTTTTGGACAAATTTCATAAAAATTTACTAAGATACCGTCCACATTCCATAAGTTTGTACACAAACAAGTGCATGCCATCTGATCTCATAAACCTTTGCCTCAAATGAACTAACAAAGTAAAATATAAATGTAATAATTCAATTCATACATTTTGAATGTTCAAGACAAATATTAGTACATGTATTTAATAACCGGTATCAAAAAGATATTTATTAAAAAACTTGTCTATAAAATCATGAATTCACAAAGTTTATGGGACACAAAGATCGAGGCACACTATGCACTTTTCCCGAGAAAATCAATCTCTGCGACTACATTCTCCCCTGTTGTCTTGTCTAGCCCACGCACAGTGATTTCTGCTTCACCAAACTGCAAGGAAACGAGAACTAAGTGATCAGTGCCATCTGGTGGGCCTGACAAGTTCACCACCAGCCTACCGATACACTCGCATCCTTCTTCTGTAACACTCTGTACAAATTGTTTATCAGTTCGATAAAATTTAAGCTCCAATTTCCTTGCAGTATTACTTGAAGCGAAAAATTCCCTTTCAACCGTTTTCCCCACTTCCACTGTGTCTCCTATGGTGACAAGTTTCTCAAAAGTTCCAGTACGATAAGCTGTGCCATTTATTACTTTCTTGTTCATTCCCAAATCGGATGACAACCAGTATTTCAGGACTTCAACTCCATAAGTGTGTGGGCAAAGTCTCGACTTGATAAGTTCGTCGTTATGTCCGAAATAAACGGCTCCTTTCAACACTGCCAGTCCTGGGTCCGTTGGAATGATTACTCTACAGTCAATAAACTTTTTCTGAAATTGCTTTTGGATAATTTCTGAATCAGAAAATCCTCCTACCATTATTATTTCCTCTACTTTGGTTCCAATTTTTAAAAGCTTTTCCATTATGGCAAATAACTCGGTTAATGTTCGTTCAAAAATTTTATCAATGATTTCAGTCTCAAATATGATTTTCCCTGTGCGTACTTTCACCACATCTGCATATTGGGAATCTGATACCAGCTGTTTGTATGTTTTCCCTGTCAAGTCAGTGCAAATCCCTGAAAGGGACGGGTACATTCTCAATAACAGTTTATTTTCTTCCGAGAGATCCCTCTTTTTCAGTTCGATATTACTCTCCATTTCCATGAAGTCTGATGTTTGTTTCTTGAACTCTTTGATGACATTTTCCCCGAGTATGTCCTGTAGGATTTCCCAGACTTTGGCGTTGATCGTGTTCCCTCCCCACGCACCCCCGCTGGCACGGTGGAGTTCCTGAAGCCTCCCATCTTCCGTGACACTAATCAGAGAGAAATCAGCTGTACCCCCTGCAAAGTAGACAACACACGTACATGTAAAACCCCTTCATTATCTGATAAAGAACTACTACTAAATCATCATAAACAAAAAGAGGCCCTTTTAACTTTCACCCAGTACTTGATTTGTCTAATTATAATCAAAATATGACATTTAAACTTTTATCAGCTATTTTTGTTTAAGTTTGTAAATATTTTTCATTTTCATGGGAAAATAATGTTTTCAATTACTAGTATATTACATTGAATATGAGCACAGTCCTTGATATTAAAATTAAATCCAAAGATATGTATTGCATTTCAATAACAGTTCTATCAATAAACAAAATTAGATCAAAGTTGTGGTTTATACATTATTTTGAAATGTACCTTATGATCCAAATTCCTGGTTCTTTTACAGAAAAATTCGACAAACTGGCTATTATAACAATATAATTTATGGTGTCATAATTTCACAAACTACAGCGAAAATTATATGTCATGTATCTTAAATCTACAGTCACTTTCCAAATATTTCTATGCTTATTTTGTATGAAACATTTTTGAGGACCACCATTGCACAGATGGGACAATTTTCTGAAGATGTAAATTTTTTATTGTAACTTTAAAATAAATCAACAAATATACATCATGCAATTTACTTTTGTATTTTCTCTTTTCAGTTGAATCATATTCACATTATAATGAATATTCATTTCTAAATTTTAAGTTTTCTTGAAAATTTAACACAAATGTTTAAAAAAAAAAATACAAAGAGACCACCTCCTAGATCCACCAGCAGAATCTGTGTGCCGCTGCTGTACTTGTTGATGGATTCACTAGTGAGATCCGTTCTGGATCCTTTGATGATATAAATAGCTGCTGCTTCAGGTTCAAAAGCAAGTTTTAATTGGCATCTTGGAATACCAGCCTAACGAAAATTTACAAAGCATATTGTTCATTCAGTATCATGTGTTGTTAGTTACTTGAATGTATATGTAAAGATAACTCTTGCATATTGGCTCATCTACACAGAAATTTTAAGGAAAATGTTGTTTTTTTTATTGCATATGTTGTGTGAATTCCATAACATGTCTACAGCCATGTGTTTACATTTCATTTAACAATGTATGTTCTACAAAGAAAATTGGGTTTCATTTTGATTAAATACTGTTTTAAAATGTAAAACACACCTTTTCTGCTGCCTTTCTCATGAATTGCTTTGCAAAGTCATCCCATATAGCTGGTACTGTCAGCACCCAACGAACGTCTTCCTTCTTTACTTCTTTCTTTTTCAACGTCTCCATGCACTGATCATAGAGGTATCTAATGGCAATGGAGACTACCTCTAGAGCTTTCTTTGGACGGCCCAAGTGGTCAAACACTTCTAGTGTTTCATCGAGTGACTGAAAATTTAATCGCGTAATTAAATAACAAAACTGCTAGTTTGTTGTTTCTCAACACAACAATACTTTGCAAGTGTACACTTTGCAAGTGTGCCTATGAACAAACAATGAGACAAAAGCATTAATTTGCAGATCTATAGAGATGTTCATTATGGGACAAACATTCACTTTAACAAGTTACAATGCATATTGATACATATAGCAGTATTGATATAAATAGTCTAGAAACATGACATTTCGAAAAACCTGCACATACATTTGGGTACCTTAAATGTCTCTCTCATTACTTTTATTCATTCACTGATGACAATTAAAAGAAGTTTGCGTACCTTTTCCGCATGTAACTCCATTTTCAGTTGGTTAAAAAAACAGAAATCTTGTATCTGATCTTCCTCCACCAGTTCCCGGAATCTCTTCTCCGCCTCGTAACCAAAGGCCACCAGTTTACCACTGGATCCAAGCAAAAGTGAAGTCGGGATTTTAGGCGATTCCAGTAAATCCGAAGAATTCCATTTTCCTGCCACAATATCTAATTGACTGCCTTTATCCGAAAATGCAAAACCAGAATACGTGGTCCCAAAGTCAAGTGCTGCTACAACTGGCCAGGACCCTGTAAAACAATAATTTGACAGGATACCCTTATACACAAGGTCTGCCTCGCTCACCAAAAGGAAACCAGAAGCCATGATGCTCAGCTGAATAAAATCTTTTAATGTGCAAATTTTAATTTGAACATTTATTTCAACTATAAAATCAGGCACAAAGTAGTGGAAATATCACTTCTACATATGAAATATTGTAACATCTATTACAAGCAATATAACAAAATAATTATACTATGATTGACAACTCTCTATGAAATTATACTTCAATGGCAAAAACTCAGTAGTAACAATACATTTTTTGTATTCTGAACAGTTTAACAGGGAGAAAATGAAACGGACCAGAAGAGAATGGTTATCAAGAAACCCCACTCTATCATTTCAATCAAAATTTGAAATAGGATATGTACATTGACATAATGTAACAAAGAATCCCTGAAAGTTTCATAGAATTCTGCTGAGTGGATTTAGAGGAGTGGTGGATGGGAAGCAGGGTCAGACAAATGAACAGAACTATCCCCCCCCCCCCCCCTCCACTTCAAATGGAATCAATCAAGAAATGTGTAATAGCAGAAAGATAGGCAAGTGTAAATCACCAATCCATACACGCATACTAGTAAAATCAATAAACTCTGACCATAAAAGCTCAGTTTTGTTGAAGTGAGCTAAAACCTAATTTCAGTATTCATATTTTCAAACATAAGCACTCACTTTTAGTTTCTGGTTCTAATGTGACTGGTACATGAATTTTTTCTTTTCTGTATCGCATTCTGGGTCTTCGGAAGGGTGGCTCCATCCTCATCATCATTTTTCTAATGTCTCTACCAGGTCCACGAAGTTGGTGCATGAACATTCTTTCTGTATATATCAACATAAGGTCATTGAACAATAGATTATTTTCTTTTAAACAAAAATTCTTGCAGTATCCAAAATTTGAGGGTAGGTGTGGGGGAGGAGTGTATTTTTCTTTTTAATCTTAAGTTTATAAATGAACATAAAGTTCATTTTCTACAATAAAAACTGAAAAATGCACTTCAGATATGAGACCTTCCAATCACTCCTTGACAAAATAATATTACATTACATGCATATTCATACAACAATCAAAACAAACCTCTCTCTAATCCAAGAAGATAATGTGCAGGATGTCCACAGAAATCTTCATGATCCATCATGAATTCCATTTCCGGATGCCAATGTCGAGGCTGATATCCCTCTATATAGAGATGTTTAAATCATATCAACCAATGCTTTGTCAATATTACTTGTTCAATTACTCATATATTATCATATTGGAGCTTGTGCGTCTGTCACCAAGAGGATTCATTTGTGCGGAAAAATATCTAGAGTCTAAAATTATAACTTTTCATGATGTTTGTGAGAACTCTGTCATCATGAATATATTTGCCACGATCATTCTTCAATGCATCTTGTTTTTGTTTACAATCATACAGATCGTAAAAATTATTACTACAGTAATTTGATCCGAAGAGTTGGATCACGTCGCGTTGGCAGGCGTGGATCATCAGATCACAAGAGTTTGATCTGATGATCCACGTCTGTCAACGAGACATGATCCAACTCTTTGGATCAAGTTACTGTAGTAATGATAAATTTATCATATACCCCCTTATCTATGTGCACACGCAGTACATACCGTGTTCACACTACATTTTTTTTCACGCATTAATCACGCTTTTAATCTAGATATATCGTTCACATTACAATCGTATCTAGATTGAATCCGGATACAAGATGTGATCGGTCAGTGCGCTTTGAAACCCAGTAGATAGGTGGTTTGAATGCGCGATATATGCGGATTGAACATGCGATGCATATGTGTGAACGTTCAATATGCATCTTATCTAGATCAGATTCTGTTGCATCTGAAAAATGAAATCAACTAGAACTGTCCTTTCGGGACTATTTCTTTTCTGCATGCAAATCTGCTGTATCAACTTTACAATAAAATTATCATGCAGTTTCATTATTTTACAATTGAGGATGTAAGCCTGGATGTAAGCGTATCCCCAAAATGTTTACCTTCCGCTAATTAATCGAGTCTGCGCAATAGATGGAAAGATAGGTAATTCGTAATCATAATCAGCTGTAATTATACCCCCCAAACGAAGTTTGGGGGTATATTGGATCAGCATGTCGTTGTCTGTCTGTCTGTCTGTCCGTCTGTCTGTAGACATTATTTTGTCGGGCATGTTCTAAGAACCAATACACGGAATTTTCTGAAAATTGTATACACATTACTCACCATATGAAGATGTGCACCTGGTATTTTCATTTTGATTGGACAATTTTTCTTCGATTTACAGGCGTTTTTCCATATATGGACTTGACATTTTGTCCGGGCATGTTCTAAGAAAAACGTTGCACGGATTTTTTCTGAAAATTTGTATACACATTACTCACATATGAAGATGTGCACCTGGTATTTTCATTTTGATGGACGATTTTTCTTTGTATTACAGGCGTTTTTCCATATATGGACTAGAAATTTGTCTGGACATGTTCTAAGAAACCGTTGCACGGATTTTTCTGAAATTTGTATACACATTCTCACCATATGAAGATGTGCACCTGGTATTTTCATTTCTAAATGGACGATTTTCTTTGATTTCAGGCTTTTTCCATATAGGACTTAGACATTGTCGGGCATGTTCTAAGAAACCGTTGCACGGATTTTTTGAAAATTGTTATACACATTACTCACATATGAAGATGTGCACCTGGTATTTCTCATTTTGATTGGACGATTTTTCTTTGATTTACAGGCGTTTTTCATATATGTGACTTAGAAATTTTGTCCGGACATGTTCTAAGAAACCGTTGCACGGATTTTTCTGAAAATTTGTATACACATTACTCCCATATGAAGATGTGCACCTGGTATTTCATTTTAAGTGGACGATTTTCTTTGATTTACAGGCGTTTTCCATATATGGACTTAGACATTTTGTCCGGGCATGGATTTTTCTGAAAATTTGTACATTCATTAATTACTATATGAAGATGTGCACCTGGTGATTTTCATATTGATTGGACAATTTTCTCCAATTTATAGGCTTTTTTCCACTTATAGACTTAGTTATATTTTCCAATTACGGTAAATATTTCTTAAAGATTCATGAAGAGATTTGATATAAATCTTGTAATGC
The DNA here is from genome assembly GCA_903981925.1 of Ostrea lurida. Classification (NCBI taxonomy): domain Eukaryota; kingdom Metazoa; phylum Mollusca; class Bivalvia; order Ostreida; family Ostreidae; genus Ostrea; species Ostrea lurida. The sequence continues at coordinate 17,816 of CAJDSM010002449.1, forward strand.
TTGTAATTTTGACTGAGCTTATTCATATATGCCATTTCTTATTTTGAATTAGATAATATAAAGTATAAGAAATAAGGGGGGGGGTCTCTTTGGAGTGTAATTTCAAAAACAAATTAAACATGCATTTTTCAAGTGAACAACCTTTTATGTACCTTATTTTTATTGAATGTACATACAGCATACATATATCAATAAATATTCCATTTTCTGTCGAGTAGGGGAGTGGGGGTGGGGGATCAGAACGAAAATGCTGATAACAATGAAATACTTTGAAAATTCTTATATGTATTCATTTGGTATATAATGTTTTTATTGAGTATAACCAGTAATGTTTTAGTATTTAATTGATTCACAATTTTTAAAGGAACATTTCAATTAAAACTAATGACCAATAGACATCTTCATTCTGGTTTAATCGTGGAAGTCTGGGTTATTTCCATCATAAATTGTGTGTCCCCGCGGGGGGTAT
>CAJDSM010002451.1:395-16308 GCA_903981925.1 Ostrea lurida
TGACGTCGGCAAACCCGCGACCTACGTTAAGTTGGATCCGCTCGCATACTCACTTACATAAGTGAGTATGTGAGCTGATCCAAGTTAACATCTAATTTTAATCAGATTGCATTTCCTCCTTGCCACCTGCAATTTTTGCAAAAAACATAACAATTCTTATTTTGTCTAAAATACTTTTACAATCCAGCACTGCTTACATGCTGTGTCTACTGACACTTATTTCTTCTTCTCACTTATCATAAGTGGACAAATTCATCCATTTGTTATGACCAAACTGAAAGGTCTTCTTCACTTTACTTACACATTTTTTTTTATATTAGTTGTGCTAATAATATGGAACAGTGAGCATCTACTAGTAATGCTGGGGTCCCAGGTTGTTCAATTCCCGGTCCAACTGTAGATTCTATCCTCTCGTCTATTATATATATTACAAATCCAATTCTATCAACTCACCACCTAATTATCGTAATTAGTATGCATGATAAGTACTACACATCACATTTACCTGGGTTTAATTCCTCATCCGAATTAGTGCATTTAAACATGGTACACCCCCCGCCAGCGTCTTTTTTATTGTAACACGTCCGGTTTCGGGGATTGTCAAAGAGGTACTCCAAAGCTCTATAGCCTGCATGATAGTCACATTTACACTGTGAATCTGCTGTAGAGTTGCCATGGTCACAATGGTCCTCGCCAAAACCATTACATTTTGTCTTCATATAATCACAGGTGACCTTTTTGAACTGGTTGGATTTTGCTCCCTCGGGTTGGTATCTGTCCTTTGGGCATTCTTCCTGGTACAGAGTGTCTAATTCCTCAGATATTCTAGGATAATTACCTACACAATAGATATATACCAGCACTAAGATAACATCCTGATCAATATTCATCTGTCATGTTACTGTAAACGTATCATACTTAATGTGTATAAATATTTCGTGGAAATTTGATTTTCTAACATTTGACGTGGATTTAACTTAGCAGATGTTCACTCCCCCTTTTGTGCGTCATTATGCATGCCCCTGTTGGCGGTGTACTTGATTTAGCAGAAGTAGTCTTCCAGCAAAATCGCTAAAATAAATCCACCGTAAATTATAATTTGTTTACAGTAATCGGTAGGAGAGCTAAGAGCAATTAAAGTGACACTGGAAAGATTCTGCATGGTTTTTCACACCAATTTTATAAGCCACTGATTGGGGGAAATCATCAACATTTTGGGATATTGAGAATTTTTCAAATTTTCATAAAATTGAAATAAAGCTTTTAATCATTTTAATATCTTGAGAATTTTTGAGAGGGAAATCTGCCTGAATCAAGTACCGGGTACTGATTCTTGCTTATAAAAAAAACCCACTGTTCCACCTGTTGATAAGTTTCGTCTCCTACCTGGTTTAACATCAATAGGTTTTGTGCAGACCTCTAAATACTGGTCACTTCTGGTCAAAAGGCAGTGGTACAAAGTCTCATCATAGTAGCACAACTGCTGGGATCTCACTTCCCATTCAGGCAAGCTAGGGCAAAAGTTACTATCCTTTTTTCTGCCCATAATTTCAAGTCGATTTTGACCAATTGTAGGAAAAATCTGCAACAACAAATCAATGATATAAACTTAGAGACATACTTTATATAAAATATACTTAAAGGTAGCATTCAAAACAATATTTCTTTTGCGTAAGTAATATCACAATCAAGTACTTTTATCTAAAAGAATATTCATATGTACAAAATGATAAGAATGATACCATTCACTCACTAATTCACCAAAAAGTTCTGTAAACATACTATATTTAGNAGAATATTCATATGTACAAAATGATAAGAATAATACCGTTCACTCACTAATTCACCAAAAAGTACTGTAAACATGCTATATTTAACACGTATGACATTTAGCGGAAATTTGATTTTCTAACATTTGACGCGAACTTAATTTAGTGGATGTACACTCCCCCTTTTGTCCGTCATTATGCATGCCCCTGTTGGCGATGTACTTTATTTAGCAGAAGTAGCCTTCCGCCGAAATCGCTAAAATAAATCCTTAGTAAAATATAATATATTTACAGTAAATCATACATTATATAGTGATGCATATTACATCATCAATCACATGATCTCCCCATGGCCAGATATATGTAATGCATTAAATTACAATATCCATGATTATAATTAAAACACCAATGATGCTATCAATGTGAAAACAATGAGTTTCTTTGTAGGACAAAAGCATGTTCAACATGCTGATTTCCGAGCATCTGTTTCAGAAAGAAAGCCAAACTATAGGTATAAAAAAAGTCTACAAGAAAATAATTTTTTAAAAAAGAGACAAGATTCAGAAATAGCAGTATTCATGCTGAAATGACACAACATAAATACAGACACATCAGCAACTAAACGCCACACCAACAACGGAACCTACCTCCGCCAACGCACTGTCAAAATCAACGAGAAATTGGGGTCAACTTTTATTTATTCTTTCCCAAAATTTCATCAATTATTCTGTTTCAACAAAAATCTTTGATAACTTTTCCAGATATTTTACTAAAAAACAAATGGATTGTCAAATGTAGGAGATTACGAATATGCCAGCTCTAACTTGATTGGCGGAGGTCAGGGACAAATAAAAACTAGCCTGAAGCACGTTACCATGTCTGATACAGATGCCTGTGAATAAATCAAAGCAAACATGGCATTGTGATGTATTACAAGGTTAGAGTTCATTGTACATAATGTGCTTTTATACATCATATATGACACTTCTGACATCAATCTGATTAAAATTTGATTTTCATCAGATTGTTTCTGACACTAAACACAAATGAAGATGAAAGACACTTGCATGATGGGTTAGTACTGAAATAACATGAGCAACGCAAACGTGGCATTATACGCCCGTCATGGCCCAGACAATGGTAAAACCACTAATTGCATTGTGACCTTGACCTTAGCTCAAGGTCATGACACATCCTTAGGCCTAGGGCAACAATTCTGTGAAATAATATCCCAATTCATGCACTCAATTAAATGTTAAGGCCAAGACAATGTCAAAACCATTATGTGCATTGTGACCTTAACCTTTGACCAGTGACCATTGCTCATGGCACTTTCTTGGATCCAGGGCAACATTTCTGTGAAATATTTTTCAAATTCATGAACTCAGTGAAAAGTTATGGCCTGGACAATGTTGAAACCAGTATGTGCATTGTGACCTTGACCTCTGACTAATACCCTTGTTTCAAGGTCATGACACACTCTTTTGCCCAGGAGCAACGATTTTGTGAAATATTATTCAAATCTCTACACTCAGTGAAAAGTTATGGCCCAGACAATGTTAAAACCACTATGTGCATTGTGACCTTGACCTTTGTTTGAGGTCATGACACTCCCTTGGGGCTAGACCAACAATTCTGTGAAATATTATTCCAACTAATGCACTCATTTAAAACTTATGGTCTGCACAAGGTTAAAACCACTACGCGCATTGTGATCTTGACCTTTGACTAGTGACCTTGGCTCAAAGTATTGACACTTTCTTGGATCTAGACCAACAATTCTGTGAAATATTACTCCAATCTATGCACTAAGTGAAAAGTTATGGCCTGAACAATGTCAAAAACCATTATGTGCATTGCGGCCTTGAACTTTGACCAGTGACCTTGGCTCAAGGTCATGAGATGACACTCCTTTGGGTCCAAGCAACAATTCTGTGAAATATTATTCTAACCCATGCACTCAGTGAAAACTTGTGGTCCAGACAAGGTTAAAACCATTATGTACATTGTGACCAGTGACCATGGCTCAAAATCATGACACTTCCTTCTAAGGGTCCAAGGCAACAATTCTGTGAAATATTATTTTAATCCATGCACTCAGTGAAAAGTTTTGGCCTGGACAATGTCAAAAACCACTATGTGCATTGACTTAACCTTTGACCAGTGACCTTGGCTTAAGGTCATGGCACTTCCTTGGGTCCTGGGCAACAATTCTGTGAAATATTATTCAATCCATGCACTCTGTAAAAAGTTATGGCCCGGACAAGGTTTAAACCATTATGTGCATAGTGACCTTGACCTTTGACCAATAACCTTAGCTCAATGTCATGACACTTCCTTGAGTCCAGGGAAACAATTCTGTGAAATATTGTATAAATTTACAGAGGGTGTCAGAAGTTATGGCCTGTACAAACTATTTCGGACGGATGCCGGACGTACGGACAATGCCATAACATAATAGACAGGCATACAAAAATAAGACAAATAGTGGACACTATGTATGGTTGTATGAATGCAATGGGACTATTACAGTTATTTGTCTGCCCTTGCCTGACTAAAATATATCTCCCCTACCAGAGACACACATATATATTTTACATAATTTATTGTGTTTTTGACTTATAATGTAACAAAAAACATACAGAGAGAGAGAGAGAGAGAGAGAGAGAGAGAGAGAGAGAGAGAGAGAGAGAGAGAGAGAGAGAGAGAGAGAGAGAATTTACATAAATTTATCAACCTTCCCGGCCTCATCAAGGATTCCTGTTTGTTATTTTTTTATAGCAATTTGTTCATTAATATCAAACATGGATTTATGGAGGGTAACAACCATTAACTGAAATACTTCTATTTGCACATTTCATACTGTAAATAAAGTATTTAATTTGTTAAGATACCAGAGTTTTAATACTTTCTGTTCTTAATTACACAGGATCCAAAGATAAAATAGAAACATAATTAAAATTTTCAACATATATATACATGTATTATATATTTCTCTGCCCCTTCTTAAAAACATGCTATCATTCCTTATTATAACACTTTTGGGGAGGCCAATTCTATTAAGAATTTTCTGTGTACATTGAAGTGTGTCTTTGTCGTGTAGTATTATACAGTTCTTTAAGTCCTAAGTAAATGAGCTGTGTCAGTTTTCCACACTCCATTTGGCAACATCTTCAGGGACAAGATTTTGCATAACTACTGTACCTACTTAAACATAGAGTCCAACGAAGGTAAACAAAAATCTTTTCATGGCCAACCTGATATTTCAAGCAAAGAGGAAAATAATATTGAATGAAAATCACCCCCCAAAAAATATTAAGAACTACCTACATTTATTATCTGAAAAATCAGGTTAAGGATATTTAATTAACATTCCTTTGATGCATAAGTATTCAAATATTCAAGTCATTCATTTTGAGAGCAAATAATTTTACCATTTTTTTTTACGGCAATACATGTAATAATCTCAAACATGTATCCTTTTAAAACTGTGAAATAAATATGAGTAAGCATCAATTTAAAAAGGTCAATTATTTAATCTTTATAATAAGTTTGACAAAGTGACTGCAACAAAATATGATATTCAGTAACCGTCCTCCACAAGAATAGTCTATGATTTTTTTTTTTTAATTTACCATAAATAACATATGAGTAAGATCATTCCTAAATCAAAATGTTACAATTTCAAAATACTTAAATTTGAATTGACATAAAATTGATAAAAACAATTTATTAAAGTGTCAAAGGTCCTATAAAAAGGGGAAGAATCAAGATAAATAAATTTCAGATCTGAAACTGGGTAAGCAATAATGCAGACATGGAATTTCACCTCAATAACAATGAACAAATATTTTTAAACAAGAGACATGGTTTCTCCCTATATGGCAGCAAAATAATTATGGTATCAAAATAAAGGTCTTGTCAAAGGAATACACATGCGATCTATTAAAGCCCTATTACTATGCAATCAAAAGTTCCAAAAGCCAAGGTTAAAAATTATATGCCTATATCTGATTATGGGCTCATAAAAAGCATAAAAGCATTAATCTATGGTGAAAAACTGAGCTGAATTTACTAGAGCTATAAGCATGATAAAGTAAGGCTCCTGACATACAGTCTAGCAATGTGAGATATTAAGGAACTGGTCAAACTTTAATCATTTAATTTTATTTCACGTGATCACCTAGCGCAAATTCACATTGGTTAAAACACCTTTTAAGAATTGAGGTGATTTTTCGATCATGTACCTGAACAACAAATAAAGTCTAATGGACATTGTTTTGTTGTTGTAATATAAAATTAAATGATAAGAAATAAATCTTATATTTTTTCGGGTGATATGCAGGTTATCACCGAGATTTTAGACGGTAAAACTTTTCATCAATGCGCTTCGCGCATTGATGAGTTTTACCGTCTAAAATTCGGTGATACCTGCATCACCCGAAAAAATATAAGATTCATTTCTTATGTCATTTTGATATTTCCTATTGCTTATATTTCTCACTACAAAATAATTTTGTGCAAAAAGGTCTGCAATAATTCAGAATGTTGATCTCGTGAAAATCAAAATCTCTGAAAAAATCTGGATCTACGGTATAGTCTGGGATGTATTGTAAATTTAATCCCAATTCAGGCCAACACTAAGTATACTCACAAAATAAGCCATATGAAGGGCAAGGTTGAAATTTAAAATATTTTTTTTGATGGTCCTTCATTCTGATCGATTTCATTGTATATTCTGTAAATTTTCAATCTGAAAAGTATATGTACATGTAATCTGGCTTAGCATTTTTTGAAATTGTAAAACCCAGCTAGCACACAACTTATATTAAAAGTGTGTTTTGTTTTATTTATTCAATTTCATTTGTCTAGCTCAAATATGATTGCAGATTGCAATGATCTGCATAGCGCGTTGTAGATTAGCAAAGAACATGAACACCCAACTTCTGATTACTGTGAGAATCATTTTAAGGTGGCCCACTACATCTGGAAAAGTTTCTCAAAACAGCACTTATATGATTTAAATTATGAAAGATATGATGATATTATAATATCTAACACGTTGGATTAAATGGTGGAAATATGAATTTGATTATTAAAAAAACATGAATTTTCAAAAATTTTCTCGGTAGTAATTTATGAACAAAAGTTCTTGGCGGATTCGAACTGGGACCTGCGATTTACCAATCCGATGGCTTTACCTACTGACTATGAAGTTATACAATCAAATTGATGAAAACAAGGTTATTTCACAAACTATTTAAATCGCATCTTGTGACGTTGTGTTATAAGAGACACTTTTGAGTTGTAAGTGGGCTCCTTAATCCTGGGGCCAATGTTCATGGGTAACCAAAATTTTGATGGTTCATGGAGACGTAATTTCGTGGGTAGATCATAAATAATGCGATCGACATAATATCTATGAAGATTAAAAGGGAAATAAAACATGTTCGTGGGGATGTAAATTCGTGGGTAATAGTAACCCACGAAATCTACGAACATTGGTCCCCCACGAACAATGATGATTCCACAGTAGTCATTTCCTACAGAGACTATACACTTGTGCTGAATATTCCGATTGCAATCAACCAATACATTCTCAAATTCCAATGCATTTACTAGAAATTTCACACCGACATTTCCATGCAAGCATCAAATCATGTATATAGTTGAAATACCTTTAATATGGTATCATTAGGAAATAGTGCCAGCTCTCACGGAAACAGGAAGCAGTTTGTAGAGCATCTGTAATGGTCTTTGTTTGAAAAGGGGGGTGGGATAAAGACAGCTAACATGAGATCTACAACCTGGAAAATTAATGAAACAAATTCTTCAAAATTGTTAAAATGTATTCTTTACAAATAAAATTCTTCACGAAAACTTACTTCAACCAAATTTACTTCCGATTGACATCCTATATACAATGTTAATTCTCATGACATAATAGGAACTCTTACATATTTACAGCTAAAACATTCCTTATCAAACAATTCATCTGTGTATCCTTTCCTCTAATTTCATTGCTGTATTATCATTATGGAACAGTGAGGTTTTGCTGCTTCTAACAAGCATGAAAATTGTCTGAAGTTCGCTTGTTTGTTTATCAAAAAAAATGACAACAATAATTCTGATAAAAATATGTAAACACATAATTATCTTTTTTTTTGAAAATCAACTCTAGACCAAGAGCACATGTAAAGGCATCAATACCCCCCAGCAATATTAAAATAGGTTAAATCAAATTTGTATTTAATCATGACTACTTTTGACATCATTTAGAATTTTGTATATATTTGACTCAGACTAATTAATAATAAATCAAATTAAATAATCAGTGTTCCAGCTAGGATTTCAGAGGGGCAGGGCGCATACAGGGGCAAAAAGGGCACTCTGGTTTGAAAAGGGCACGTGAAATACCATCTGCATAAAATAACTGGGTTTTTTTTTTTATATCATAATTTTATTTCACGTGATCACCTAGCGCCGATTCTCATTGGTTAAAACACCTTTTAAGAATTGAGGAGATTTTTCGATCACGTACCTGAACAACAATTAAAGTCTAATGGACATTGTTTTGTTGTTGTAATACAAAATTATTAATAAATATGATAAGAAATAAATCATATATTTTTTCGGGTGATATGCAGGTTATCACCGAGATTTTCGACAGTAAAACTTTCCATCATTTCGCGCATTGATGAGTTTTACCGTCTAAATTCGGTGATACCTGCATCACCCGAAAAAATGTAAGATTCATTTCTTATGTAATCCATGCATAAAGAAACAGCAAGCATTTGTTTTGAGTATACCTAACCAAAAAACAATAAACAAAACCTGCATACAACCCAGAATAGCATAATACTTTATTAACTGAATGAATAACATGTTATTTGATTAATAACAGATTTTGAAATATTGTACTTATAGCATAATGAACAACCATATTATTTACGTAGAGGAAATTCGAGTCGGCGATTAGCGGCGACATTTCGCCAGGTGCCAGTGCTTATAGAAAGCCCCGAAGTGTCAATCATAGCTAATTATCACCTCTCCATGCTGACTATACACAGATTAAAGAGATCCCAATTGGATAATTGGACACAACCACCTCTAGGCAATTCAAGGGATCAGGCAGGCAGGGCGCAGCGCCCTTCTATTTATGGCTAGCAGGGAACACAAAATTGTGTGCTGACGTCATCAGCAAAGCAATGGAAAGGCAAGAAGGTGACAAAAGTCCAAGCGAAGCTTCATTTGCTGGTATTAGAGCCGTTCACTTTAATTAAACAGGAATAGAATAGTATCAGTCATTATTAACTTGTAGAACTGAATTTTCGCATCTTGGACGAAACAAAGTTGTAAGAGGTGGGCAAAAATTGATATTAGCTGGCATCAATAAATCTCTCTTTTCCATATGGAGCCCGCTAGCTCCGACTCTCCCCTACACAGCTCAGGTCCCCCTCCCAAGCCCAAGGGCGTTTCCTAAGATTTCTAATCCGATCCAAGGCGGGCGTGTTCCCGCAAACTTCGGCAAAGTCTAGTGTTGTCAAAGACAGCAAACAAACATTCTATTTATACAAGTATAATGTACCATTATTTCTTTTAAACATAAAATGTAACAAATGTACATGTATATTCTAGTTTTACCATCTAACAGCTCCTGATACCATATTAATGCATGTTCGTCGTTTAGGAATTTCAAAACTGAAAGTACGAATGACATCAGCTTAGTGCAGGAAAGCGGTAAATGTAGGAAACCCAAAAGTCCCGGATGGTGTAGATTCTCATTCTCTCTCTCTCTCTCTCTCTCTCTCTCTCTCTCTCTCTCTCTCTCTCTCTCTCTCTCTCTCTCTCTCTCTCTCTAAATGCTGCATGGTCTTATATTTTTTGAATAAAGAGGGAGATTTCAATTTTCTGGAGCGACAAATTAACAAATTATTTTTTGAAGCCATCATGATATCCACTTTCATTTTGAGTTATTGCCCGCATTAATTGAATGATTTGATTATTATAAATTAGCTGCATTGATCAATGCGCTCTATAATTAAATTATCGTTACTTCAAATGAATCAAAGCGTATCTTAATTCAAGTAATCCGCGAAATAATTTAGTTAATACTCTTACTATAGCCTAGTACCCGAGGCCTCTTCCGAGTGCAAGGCCTCGGGTACTAGGCTACTTTAGAATAATACAGCCATTTTCATTGTCCAGGGCTGGTCACGTGAAGGGAGATAATTCGCGATGTCTCCCTCACAAGCGGGATGACAACTGTGTTGTCTCCCTGAAGCAATCGGATCACGCTCGTCAATGTCCGTAACCGGTAATTAAGTAGACTCGGACGTGGATCGGCGCAAGAATTGCATCAATTCGATGCATTCATCCGCCGGAATCGCGCATGTGGATGACGTTAAAAGGCTAGAACCAAAGCCCTGTAAAAGTATTTTTTCGTAACGTAAGTTGACTGTGACGTCATAGTACCGTTTGCGTAACAGACTTTTGATGGCGTCAATCTACATACGAGGTTCATTTTCGTTACGGGAATAGCCGAATAGTTACGACTGTCCCTGTAGATGATAAGAGCGCAGAATTACGTTGCGAAATGTTTACTACGTTTGACATTGTGTTTTTGCCTCATTCTATTATGACGTCACAATCGAAAGCTTTCCGTCTCGTTTTTGTAGAAAAAGTTGTTACAATCTTGATGACGTTTTACATAAAAAATCAAGTCAAGAAATTGTTTCCAAAAAAAAAAAAAAAAAAAAAAAATTCCATTTTAAGATTGATTTTTTTTTTTTTTTTTTACTTTTTAGATTGCCTGACGTCATGGCGTCAGGCATATCTAAAGTTTAATATTTGCATACTCCGAAACTGTGCGAACAATATAAACAATAAAAGGCAACAATGCATGTTGAAGTTAATTAGTTTAGAATATTCTAACTGTGACTCGGTCCCCTCATCACAGTTAGAAATCCTTCCCTATATTCGCAATGTAGCAAATCAAAGTGGATCCACTCCGAAATGAATTTCACAGCTATTAGATAGAATGAGCATAAAATTAGGTCTGATATATTAGTAACAACCTTGTCGGATATTTTTTTTTTTAAATCCTTTAATTAAAAGACGAAAATCCGAAGAAAAATTGTGTCCGCACGAGTTGTTGAAATTTCACGATTCAAATTTGACGCCATTTTGCCGGAAGTGGGGAATAAGTCAACATTGACAATATATGGCGCGCCGAATACAACTAGCCCATATATATTGAAATCTTTAATATCACTGAAAACAGTGGTTTAAATTCAGTTTACAGGTATTAATAACTTCTCTATCCATTTTATGGTACATGCAGACCGTATTTACAAATTTCGTTTTGCTACGAAGCGAGTATAGCACAGGCCGCTTGTTCATAAACTTTGCAAATTTAGTATACTATATAATAACACGTGTCATTATATAGTATACTTTGCAAAGTTTATGAAACAAGCGCCTGTGGAGTATAGGGGTGGAATTCTATCGTTAAACCAGGTCCGGATGACATCTGTCAATTTAACGATAGAACGTTCTATCTAAAGTTTATGATGCCTTCCATAAGAAAGAAACCTATAGCATTTTTATTAGTATTGAAAACAAAGCAACAAGTAAAATAGATTAATCAAGAGGGAGTATGTTCGCAATGCAACAATCCGACTATAAACAGTGCCTAATGTCACCGTAACACGGACAGGTTCGTATCGCGCAAAGTTCAAGGTCATTGAACAACGAAGAATCCACTTCATATGTAGATAAAAAGGAGGCCAGTCTAAGCCTCATGAACCCATTCTCATTGATATAAAACCCCAGCGCATGTCCAGAACAAAACAATCGGGAAAGAGACGCCTAAATTCCAATAAAAAATCCCTGGGAAAGACATAAATAGGAGAATTGCAAACAAAAGAATTAAAAATAAAATTGTCGTGGTGTAGCAGGATATATTACGGCTTAAACAATTCAATTCCTTACGACAAAAGTACAGTTATACAACTCTCAGCTTTAGAGCTATGTGTAGTATCAATAATTTGTCAGATTAGTAACATGTTGAGGTTGTTACGTAAGATTTCAGATGGCAACTAATGTAGCTGTTAAGGTGGCCCACTGCATCTGGGAAAAGTTTTCTCAAAACAGCACAATATGATTTTAATTATGAAAGATATGATGATATATAATAATTATACATGTGAAAAAGGTGGAAAATATGAAATTTGAATTAAAAAAAACATGATTTTCAAAATTTCTCGCAGTAAATATGAACAAAGGTCCCTGGCGGATTCGAACTCGGGACCTGCGGTTTACCACACCGATGCTTTACCTACTCAGCTATGAAGTTATACAATCAATCTGATCGAAACAAGCTATTTCACAAACTGTTTAAATCGCCATTTTGTGACGTTGTGTTATAAAGAGTACAAGCTTTAGTGCAGTGGGCTACCTTAAACATATGCCTTAAGGCTATGTGTTAAACTACGGGTATATAAGAGAGTTGCAAAAAATAAAACGATTCATAAAGATGAAGGATTCTCAGATGGTAAGTTTCCACGATCGCTTGAATACGTTTGTAGATTGGAAAGGACCTAGTGCCCTTCATATGGCCGCTAGCGGGTTTTTCTATAAGGGTCCGGGGGATTTAGTACAATGTTATGAATGCAGGTTAAAATTGAAAAAGTAGAAACAATTTCATTCCCCTTATTTTGAGCACGATCAATGGTCTAAATCTTGTCCGTGTGTAATTGAGTATGCTAAAAATAGATTATGGCAAGAATCCGAAACGACTGTATCAGGACACGAAAGTGCTCCGAGCTGTATGAGCATGATCGACCGAAGTAGTGAGTCATAAAAAAAACAAACAAAAACAACACAAAAAAAATAATAATAAATAATAAAAACACACACACACAATCACCACACACACACTACAACACACACACACACACACCACACACACACACACACAACACACACACACACCACACACACACAAAACGAGAAGGTGTGGTCGGGTCGCCTATCGAGGTCCGGTCGGCCTGCGGCTGCGGTGGTAAACATCCGTAAACTCCTCGGGCAATGTCTTCCTTGGCCCCTGGCGCGGTCGTAAAGACCCGTAAACCGTGAGTTGGTCCCTGGCGCGGTGGTAAACACCCGTAACCAGTTCGGAGGGCGTTCCCCCTTGTATTCGATGGTTACGTCGGGCTATGAACGCTGATCCTGTCGGTACGAGAACTAGCTTTGTGCTGCTGTGTGCCTAAGTTCGACTCATTCTTCACGTTTAAAAAAAAAAGTACTAAACCCACCTGCCTTCGGGCAGCAGGTCCAAAGTCCTGTAAAGGGTGATGCTACTACCGGAATACTCACCGGAAGCGGAAAAACTACATAATGTACCATCTTGAGCGGGAAGCAGCACCATCTTGAGCGGAAGCACCGCCATCGTACCGGAGCGGAATTGCCGCCATTTTGGCTCCGGGTCAAGGGGTCGGTCGGTACATCGGATCACGCTCGTCAATTTCCGTAACCGGTAAGTAGACTCGACGTGGATGCGCAAGAATGCATCAAATCGATGCATTTTTTCGCCGGAAGCGCGCATGGTGATGACGTAAAAGGCTAGAACCGAATCCCTATAAAAATGTATTATTTAGAAGTATGATTATGTTTGGCTATATATATAATTTTGATACCATTAAAGTCCTTTTCACTTAACTGCATAAACATATGCATGTATAAATGATATTATTGGAAATCTCTAGCTATCTCAAATGCATTGTTTCAATATCGTAACGTATTTTGCTTGAGCTGTGACGTCATAGTACCGTTTTGCGTCACACCTTTTGATGGCGTCAATTACATACGAGGTTCATTTTCGGTTACGGGAATAGCCGAGTAGTTTACGATTGGGTTCGGTTTTGTCCCTCTTATACTACTTCTCTCTGCAACTGACTGCCAACGGTCTTAATGTTTTCTCAACATTGTATCTGTAAAAAATGTACAAAACTTCATCCAAACGACAATTTAAGATCGGATATTTGTGAAAGTCTCTTCAATATGTGATTCTTATGAAATCCGAGATAGACGTTTGAATTAGCTGTTAATTCTCGGACGACTTTCAAAGTTTGACGCATGGATCCTCGTAAGACGTTCTCTTCCAAGAAGGTAATAGCATTTCCAGCAGACAGCCTCAGGAAGAGCAGTGTCTACCACAACATAAAGCACAACGATCGAGACCTCAGAATGAACAACGATATGATTGCCATCCTTCCAGACAATTATTCAGCACTAGAACCCCTGTTTTCATTTGGGACCTAACAAAATCAACTTATGTAAATTTAGACATTTATAAAACGTACTATAGATTTCAAAACTCCAGGACTACAATGATAGGTGTAACGTGACGTAACATACTGAGCTGACCGTTCTCGAAGCTTGACTAGAGAATTTTGATCGCTGAAAACTTTACGATTGTAACCTTCGTATAGAACCCCCCCCCCCATTATATGATAGCTAATTATTGAAAGAAGGGAAAAATAATAAATAAAATAATTAGAAAAATAAAAAAAAAAAAAAATTCGGCTTGAAAATCGTATTCGGTCGTACTACATTTACCGCTTGCTCTGAGTAACTCGTACAACAGAATTTCGGATCTTTCTTAAATTGTCATTCTCTTATACAGAGTTGTCGTCCTTCTCTCCCTTTGTAAAATATTAAAAAAGAAAATAATCAATTTTATATCTTATTTGTTATTTTTGGTCTTTATAGTTTTTAATTTTTAAACGTTGGTTTGAGAAACTATTTTGCGTTTAAAACGTTTTTTTAAAAAAAGTTATAAGCCAAAAATAACAAATAAGTTATTTGATTATTTTCTTTTTTAATATTTTACAAAGTAATAAACACTCACAATTAGTGTTTTTTTCTTATGTCAAAGGCTTTACGAAAAGAGTTGACAGGATGATATAGCCTGGTCCCCTTGCTGCGGATTTCATTGGTTTTGTACTATTAATTTATTACATACTTAGTATTAAATACAGGTTTTTTGCATGTGCGATACAGATGACATCACAATAGCCGTATCAGCCCTAGGGCTGATAACCTGTATCAGCCCTGCAAATCCATATCAGCCCTCCGCGTGCGGAACACCCCGTTCCGGAACCCCTTTGCTTTTTTACCGCTTCATCATTTATGTAGTATACACATGTACATGAATCATATCAGTTTATGTTAAGTTGAATTAAAATTTATTGTTTTTAATATGACTTGTTTTGTATGTTAATACTAAGTAAGTAATAAACATAATAAAACATACCTATTTCCATATCACACCCTGTATCAGCCCGAGGGCTGATATTGGTGTCTCGGGCTGATACAGGGTGTGATATGGAAATAGGTATGTACATACGAAAACCTAGAGGAAGACATGTCACAATGGAAACAGCATAACTAGGGTCATCAACAACAAACGCCGGGCTTCAATTGAAAAATAACACTTTTCCCAAAAATCAATATGTATAAGACAGACGATGACATGTTTGTCTATATTAAAATGCAAGGATAGCATCATGCTTTCATTAATTTAAATCAAAACACCAGGCCTGTACACAGAAGGGTGGTAGTTACCCCCCCCCCCCCCCTACAAAAATGCAAAGTCAAGTTTTACTCTGAATATTGACATTAATCAAGTATAAATTCTCTTTAAATCTGAAGTAAATAGGCTAATGATGCAATTAAAACGGATTTTATTTATCAGTATCCGTCGTTTGACTTTAGTTTCAGTTATATCAAGCAGGCCCTTAAAGAAGAGAGAGAGAGAGAGAGAGAGAGAGAGAGAAGAGAGAGAGAGAGAGGAGAGAGAGGAGAGAGAGAGAGAGAGAGAGAGAGAGAGAGAGATGCAAAAAGCTAGAAATGCACTGTTAAAGTTCGGATTTCACTCTGAACATTTACTATTGATACTCGCCTAAAATCCCACACACACCCTCCACAGACAGGAATAACACTCGCCATAATTGAAAAAAGAAACGTACAAATTGAAACTAATAAAACAAATTTAATATGAATTTTATTTCAACAGATTTCTCGTGTGTTTTATAATCTTCTGATCATCTTTGCTAGATAACTCCACAATCTCTCTCTTT
>CAJDSM010002452.1:0-14162 GCA_903981925.1 Ostrea lurida
AACGGAACGGGCCGGACGGAACCCAGAAATATATACACTTCTGCCTCTTATGTAGAGTACATTGTGCAAAGTTTCGAAACTGTACGATAAAAACTTCTTGAATTATCGCATCACAACTTCAGTTATCGCATCAAACGAAAATGTTGACGGAACGACGGAGGGCGGACGGAACCCAGAATTATACACTCTGCTCTTATTGTAGAGTACAATTGTGCAAAGTTTCAAAACTGTACGATTAAAACTTTTTGAGTTATCGCATCACAACTTCAGTTATCGCATCAAGACGAAAATGTTGACGGACAGACTAACGGACGGGCGGACGGAACCCAGAATTTATCACTTCTGCCTCTTATTGTAGAGTGCAATTGTGCAAAGTTTCAAAACTGTACCATAACCATTTTGAGTTATCGCATCACCAACTTCAGTTATGGCATCGGACGAAAATGTTGACGGACGGACGGCGGACGGAACCCAGAGTTTATACACTTCTGCCTCTTATGGTAGAAGCATTCTCTACCCAGAGTTCCGTGCGCTTCTCTCACTACACCTCTGTCAACGGCTTTTTACAAAACCTCTTGTAAAACTTTCCATTATGCAATATTTATGTTTTAGACTAAATATTAGCTACATTATGAAATATTTTATGTACATTTGAATTGATACTTGCTTAAAGTTGTTTAAAAGTTGCCGTTTCCTGATCTACAAAACTAGAACTACTTTGTGTGATACGCGTATGAATATAGATCACACGTGTGGATGTAAACATGGAAGCGAAAGTGAAAGAGGCCTTAGAAAAATACGATAAAACGTAAAAATAAGGGACAAACAACTCGCCGCATTGTGTTCTTGCTAAATGGTGATGATGTGCATTGAACGTACCAGTAGGTTATGGTAAAAGCCTGGTTTACCACCTATTGCCTGAACTTTTAAAAACAGAGTCCAATACCACCCCGTTGTTATTGTCGTGTCGCCATTGAACATCATCCAGAAAGACCAATTAGCACGCTAGCGCACCATGGTATCCAGCATGTCGTTTAAACATCAAAAACAAAAATAGACGAGGCTTCGAGAAGAAGGCCGAGTGTATGAAGTCGACTCGGATGTCGGCCTGGATGAAGTGATAAATGGACATTTTAAATAGTTTTTTGCCACCCAGAGGCTCTACTAATACAAGAGCGGACAACATTTGTTGGACAATGACATTTTTCGCAGCCATGTTGTTGCTATGGTAGTTGACGAGTGTCATTTGCTAGAAAATGGTAAATACACATATATTTTTTCTCACGTATATTGAAACACAACATACATTGTGGCTTTCTCTTCACAGATTCTTGTTGAAAAAGATTTTGTGACTTATAAGTCATGACTCATCCCGGGGGGGGGGGGGGGCACTTCCTATATACTAATTGATAGGGATGAGCCGCTGGAATAGGTACCCCTTTTCCATTTCAAAAATATATTGACAAGGTATAGAAAGTATAATCAGCTTGAAATATATGAAGGTCATTAATATTTGCTCAATTAATTATATGAATACTAGGCTATAATAGCCTTTTAATCTGTAGCTGATGAAGCTGATAAATCTTAACACAATAAACATAGTTAATCCGGTTTGTTTCAATTAGGAATATTAGAACAGAACCCAAGTTGATAGAAAGGTCGCGAACTTTATGAATATGAGCAACGAATTATGTAATATTTCAACTTTAAATTTAATAATGTGGACTATGCCATTGAACTATATGTGTATATATATATATATATGTACATTTCAGGGGAGAAGAATTCCGAAAGGCATTTAAAAAACTGGGCAGTCTCAAGGTTTTTTTCCCCAATGTACCATTTGCTGCCTTAAGTGGAACATTAACAGGNTCAGTTACAGCTTGTATTGCTTTAAGTGGAACATTAACAGTAGCAGAAAAGAAATGGCTTCCTAAATTAGTTGAAGCTAGTCCGGATAGAGAAAATATATTCTTTACCAAGATAAAGAAAACATCATCAAGGGAGGTTCTTGAAGAGTATGAACATGTGGTTTTACCTGTTTGTGACAAATTATATGAATTGAGAGAAAAATTACCAGTGACCCTTCTTTTCATTCCAGTCTACTGCATGAGTGAAACTAATGTACCTTAGAGAAAAATTTTCTAACAACAATATACACGACTCATTGTATAGTGCAATCTGTGCAGGGCAAGACCAGTATATCATCGACTACACAATAGCGGAATTAAGGAAACAGGAACCAAAACTTCGATTGGTTCTTACTACGTCCATTGCAGGTATTGGATTTGACCCTCGAAATGTAACACATGTTATTCATGCCAGTCCACCAAGAAACTTGTCCCAGTATTTACAGGAGGTGGGAAGAGCAGGACGGCAAGGCCAACCTTCCATAGCTACATTATATTACAGCAATAGAGACATTGCCAAAAACCTTCCAGGTATCCAGGAGGATATCATCATGTACTGCAATAATACGACAGAGTGTCTTCGCAACAAGTTACTAGGAGAATTTGGTTTTGAGAAAGACAAGAAGATTTGTGGATGTTCATGTTGCTCTGTTTGTTCAGTGACCTGTGACTGTGATAAATGTGAAAATAAGAAATAAATGAAAATAGTTCCCATCATGCATACATGTTTAATTTATATTCAAAAATGTGTTTAATGTGAAAATGCCTAAGGAGCAAACAGTTTTGTCTCTTGATAATGACATTTTACCATTCTCATTGGGGCAACAATTTCACACTCGGATCAATATCCAAACACACTACATCTTCACAGGGGTGGTAAATTGCCCAAAATTTCATTTTCCTCCAGCTGCTCTTCTTCTTCTGTTGATATGATCAGTCCTCGGGTAAGACGAGTAATGATTTGGTTAATCCGACTATCAAGCTGTGTTAGATTTGAAGATTTTAATGGCACAGGGTCAATATTGAATCCAACTACAGAATTCTGCCTGAGGTAAGTATTGAAACTGGTCTTAATTCCTTGTGCAAACGAATCTCATCTACTTCAGAAAATGGCTTGGAATGTCTCCCACTCTTTGGCTGAAGTTCAACACTTGTTTCAAAATTTGCACAGATTTGGTAAATAGCATCAGCACTCTTGGTGACTCGTGAGATAGCCTGTTCAGATTTATTTGCACCGAGAGACTTGATAAGTTTTTTCTGGTTACACACACTATGTTCTTGCACTAAGTCACTTTCGACGTTTTTCCCAATTCCCCCATGACAGTTTGTGAAAGAACCTTCTAAAATCCTAATTCTCTGCAAAGGTGAAGACAGGAATTCACTTTTCAGTACGTAGTGAATATTTTCGACTAAGTATTTGCTTAAAGCTGAGTGTGAATAAAAGAATGGGAGAGAATACCGAGAATTTAGTACAGCTCTATTCAAATCTCCCTCTTTTGCTGTGTCGTCCATTTGAGCGATATGCATATACCAATGACACAATTGCATGGAGTAATTGAACAGTCCATCATCCATAATTTCTGTAACTTGTGGCACAAGAACGAGAGTCTGATCTACTACCTGTAATTGGTAGCGCTGAACTTTCTGCAGGTCTTTTGGAACCACACCTTTGTCACATTTACAATATCCATAATGTTCAACAAACTGTCCTAGGATGTTCAATAGGGACAGCTTTTTCTCTTCATCATTCTTTTCTGCTAAGTCTTTCATCAGGTCATGTACTGGGACAGAGTCGAGATCTTCCATGCGAAAGAATTCCAGAAATTGCTCCTTGACCATCGCTTCCCCAACAACCATAAGCAAATCGTGATGAGGGCGGAATCTTCCTTTCACGGTACCATTGATGTTTGACCTGTGCAGTAAAGTCTTGAAATAATGCAGAGTGCCGGGGGTGTCTTTGCCTTTGTACAACTTCTTAAAACCATTTTGAAATTTGAAAACTATACAAGTATTAGGGATGGGTATCGCCAAAACTTTTTTATCGCGATATATCATGATATTTTTCTTAATATCGTGATAATATCACGATATTCTAGGACATAGCGTTTTTTCTTATTTTCCTCTTATTTCCAGTACTCCTTAAATTGGATAGCACAAAACCGTCAAATTTGGTTTATATTAAATATTTATTTTGTAATCAGAAAACAAATGACAAATGTCTGAAAATACCGGTTCTTCGTCCGCCGTATCGTGATACATATCATGGGACAAATTATCACGATATACCGATATATCGATAAAACCTCCCACCCTTACACGTATTTGAGCTATATGTAAGAGATAATCTCTGCTCTTAATTCACTCGAATGAGTCTTTTAAAATTAATAATTATGATCAGTGTCCTTCATCAAAGTGATTCAAGGTTCAAAATTACAAGTATTTACTTCAGTTTTAATATCCAGTGCATGTAGATGTTAACTGACAACATATTCCTTGCCAATTAAACAAGGAATCTGTGAGCTACTGCTCCTCAGTGTGAGCTACTGCTCACTGAGGATACCCCCGCTCTGAGGTAAATAAAGCTGCTTTCCTAGAGAATTTGTTCATCCTTTGGTGATTGTGATAGGCAGTTGCATATAGAACTGCGACGAAAATATTTGTTTCGGCCATACAAGGACTAAGTCAGTGAACAGGAAGTTGACATTCGAAAGGTGTGAATACTTGTTTTGGACGGAAGGACGGACGGGTAAAACAGTATACCTTCTTCGGATCGGGGGTATAACTAGAGTCAATGACGTTTTTCAACACACTCACATACATAATTATTCTATACACGTACCTCTAAGAAATCTTGCTTACTGTGCCACAGTTCGCATACAATTGGATCCAAATCCTCAAGTCGTTTTTCTGGAGTAACTGACAGTGTTCTTAGATTTTTTGCCTCTTGTAGCCTAACTCTGGTCAACTGATCTCCACCCACCACACATTTGAATTTTCGAAGTAGTTCCTCGCTACCTGGAATTAGAAAGAAAGTATGTCATGAAACTGTATTTTAGTCTATGATCATGCATTATATTAAGTTGACATATTACATTTGTTCCACCAGCTTTATTATTTTCATAACCCATTTCAAGGAAGACCCATTCGGATTTTCAGACCAAGAATTCATTTGAAAGAATATCAAAGTTACATTCTATAAAGTGTTATACAATGTAAATGCTGGGGTATCCTTTGTAAAATCAGAATGCAATTACATCATACATACATGTAAAGACCGACTTTTTTATCAATATGCTATTATATAATAGTATATAAGTCACTTTCCATACACCTATATAAATGGAACTTTATGCAAGAGGAAAAGAAAATATGATACAGTGGAACCTCGTTATCTCGAACTCGATTGGACCATATGGAAATTAATCTGTACTATAAATTTAATTACCAAATGCCTTGGTGTATAACTGCACCAGTTCCCTTTCATACGTGTCCATAATATCCAGACAGTCCTCATGTTTAGATTCATTCTTGAACATAACTGGGAGAGGGAACACTTTCGAGACTGCAGACATCTTCTGACTGTATTCGTGGGGGATATGATCAGGAAACAGATGGCGAAATTGTAGAAATGCAGGAATTTTGCAGAGGATTCTTGCCAGTAAAATTTGGTAAGCATATATCAATCTATCCCGCTCTGGACAGGATTCAGAAAGTAGCACTTTAGCTGCAGTCAGAGTTTTTATATCCACCTTTGGCACATCATTGCACATGTCTACTGTTGCAATACGGGGAAATATCACATTCGAAGTGAAAAGGGGCATATCCTTATTCCTCTTCTCAGAAGTCATTATGGATGCCTTCACATACAAGTCTAGGTTATCACCTGTTGACAAAAGGAGTAAAAAAAAAATTTTAAATACACAATTCAATTGTAATTAGAAATCTGTTTTTATTAAAAACAAATGTCTCCCCTCCTCCCCAAATTGAAAGTGCTCCAAATTAATACCACCTCCCCTTAATGTACTACGTGGTATGGAGGAGAAAGCACAAGCAGGAACATAGCCATCATGAATGGTAACTTTGTGTTGTGACAAAAATTGATGGAGAAAATATTCAAAATATTTCAAAGCTCTCTTAGATCCACCTTAACTTGTAGAAAATTATTGGATCCCTCTGTCCAGACAATATGCACATCTAAAAAGAGCTGTAAAGCATTGTAC
Source organism: Ostrea lurida (assembly GCA_903981925.1). NCBI lineage: Eukaryota > Metazoa > Mollusca > Bivalvia > Ostreida > Ostreidae > Ostrea > Ostrea lurida. The sequence goes on from CAJDSM010002452.1 coordinate 6,131, forward strand.
AAATATCAAATCTACCTGATAAGCGTTCACAAGCTACACCCTCCAACCCCGTTGGATCCCCCATAACTTGAAGGAAAATAATTGGATCCTCGATCCTGTCCTTACAATATGCACATCTACAAATGGCATTGTACAAAGTTTCAAGGTTATTTGATAGACTGTATAGAAGAAGAAGTGTTCCCAAGCTATTTTACACCCTCCACCCCTGTTGGATCCACCATAACTTGAAGGGAAATAATTGGATCCTCCTGTCCTGAAAATATGCACATCTACAAATGGCAAGGAAGCTGTGTACAAAGTTTCAAGTCTATCTAATAAGCGGTTTAGGAGGAGAAGCGTTCACGAAGATTTGTGACAGACAGACGGACAGAAAGTACGAAAACAATATGCCCCCTCCCTGGAAGAAGGGAGACATAATTGAAGTCTAAACTAAGGCCACAATAATAAAAAAAATTCCTAGATTTTTGTCCTTGCCCGCCCCAATTTTTTTCTGTTTTCTTTTAAAATATATTTATTTATTTTACTAAGTAATTAACATTTGTGAATATACTAGAAGGAAGATATATATGTATGCCCCAGCAGCACATTTCTAACTTCCATACACTCATATTACACTGTAATCTTTGAACTTTTGATCTCAAAATCTTTTGATGTCTCACATTGCATGACATGCACTCTTATATCAATATTACCAGAATTTAGTTTGAATAGGATGGGGTTATACTTATGGTGAGGGTATTCTTGTAAGACATAAAATATGTATGTAACAACAATATGATAATTTTAACAATTTCAATAGTAGATACACATGCATGGTTCAGAATACACCCGGCCCAGCGGACCTTTATGTCACTTTTCATATTATACAATAAAATATATTATGCATCAAAGAAGTGAATTTAGAATGTTTTTCGAATATTGGATTGTCTCATTTTGTATGCCTGGTTATCAAGAAGAAGTTAAAAATGTTCAATTGTTAATGGACGACGACGGACGAAGACCAATTGCAATAGGTCACCTGAGTTTACTCACTAAAATTGTGAAAAATATGAAAAGACAGTCACTAACCTGTCAATTTGACAAGTGGATTTAATTTCAAATTCTGCACAATAAGGTTTTGGCATGATTCTCCTAAACTGTCCTGAAACTTCAATCGTCTTTGAGATGAGAGAACTAATCCCAGGTGGTTGAATCTTGTCTGACCCTATATTTGTGGTGAAACATGATGTTATAAATGAACATGTAATATCATGCATAAAATGCATAGAACAATGTTTTACTTGTAATTTACTTAAAATTGAACAATGAAATAATAAAGAGCTCACAGCAATTATTGTAATTTATATATATTGTAATATTGTAAATAGCACAAGTTTCAACTTTTCAGTGACTAGAAAATATATAACATGGTATTTTCCTTCTTTAAAAATTCAAATTTAACTTTTACACGATTGTACAATTAATTTTACAAAACATATTTCTTGAATTTTGAATACATATATCTTTTTTTTCTTCAATTAATGAATCAAATACACATTTTACCTTTCTCGTGGGAACTTCTTGTCAATCTTTCTCAAATGGAAATCTTTGAACAAAAAAGTAACTTCAAACTGATAAATGCTGAATGAAAGAAAGTTCAAATAATCAGGGACTGGTGTTGTTGATACATAAATTTTTGTAAAAAAAAAAATTAAAAATTAAATCTTTAAAGATTTAGATAAAAGATTTACATACAGGGTTGGCAAAAAAGTGGTCAATACTAGAGTCAATAGTAGTATTGACAGGGCAAGTGGTCAATACTGGTTAAAACTGGCCAATAATAGTTGATTGAAAATTTATTGGTCATTATATACAATTATAGCAAGTTGATGAGGTCAATTCATGGTTTCATAGCACCAGTCATAATTAAGTACATTATTGACAGAGGAGAGGTGGTTATAAAAAAAAAAACCAAATTCAAAATTTTATAATTTATAATACTTTTTTGGGGGGGAAATATATACTAAAAAGTTATTGGGAATATCAGCTACAAATGAGAGCTTAATTTGAAAAGCTCAGAAGTTTATACATGCAGGGGTGTATAATTAAATACTTAATTCATCTATAATTATAGGCTTCGTGAAAAAGTTGTTTTTTCATGAAATGTATAACATAGGAGAAAGGACATTTTAAATTTCAATTTATGACCACTAGCTAATGACCACTTTGGGAGTATTGACCGGGCGGTTATAACCGGTTAAAACCGCTGGTTTAATTGCCCAACCCTGGATACATATATTGTTAATTTAGAAATATTTATATGCTCTGTTGTCGCTACTCCCTGATTAATTGATCTATAAACTTGTAATGAAATACAAACAAAATTATAATAAATTCAAGAACTGATGTTAATAAAATACATGCAATATGTTCAAATAAGTTTCATAAATGATCCATGAACAAATTGAACTGAAAGCTGTTAAATATATTTAACAGCTTTCAGTAAATCTTACATAGTATCTTAATCAGTTATATAACTGATTAAAATACAATTTAAATACTGTTCCCTAACTAATTACATTTCAATCAACTCAATCAAGAATATTCAAAGGTACAACCAATTGATTCTGAAGGGGGAGTATGTTAGCTGAAATTAAAATTTTGTTATGTTTCCGCAATATATTTAAATTTTTGTAATCAAAACATTTTAATATTTCCTAAAATCTTTGCATTAAATTTAGTTATTTTTGATTTGGTCATTGAACACAATTCCATAATTCTGGGTTCATGATGACTTGCAATTGTACAGTGTACAGTGTACTGTATGCAAATTTCATATTTATTCCAAAGCTTATTAAACTTCAAAACAATTAATTACATATTACAGAACCACATTGCTTTTATGTATTTATATTCATTTTGCAAGCATTTCAAATTAGATTTCAAGTCATTAAGCTAACAGAATTATAGATCATAAGATGTAATATGGTGTTCAATCTATCAATGCATTACAAAAATAGAAATCTGAATCAAATGGTTATCCCAATTTGTTCAAATATGGAAAACAGAAACAAAATGTGACAAATAATACACTATACCCTGTCATCAAGTCCACCTTCAGCAGCTATCGCTGATGTCATTTTGTGAAAGGCAGTGAGGTATTGATTTCTATGCTTCATCAAAATAGCATAACAGGATGCTAATATAGGAATAATTGAAGGCTTGATTTTCTGGGAATTTGGAACAGCAATTGTCATGAATACTTGTAGCAGAAAAGGCAATCTGCAAAAGGAAAGTTTTCTGAATAAATGGAGTCTTAAGTAACATCTAAATCACAAACTTGATTCAATGAGTATAATCGACTAGTTTCTGTAACAAAAGCAACGCCAGCATGGCATGATACACCTGTAGACTTTAATGAAGGAAAACACATTTAAGTGGAATTCATATTTTAGCTGATTTATCGCTGTCTTTTGTGTGTTATGTGCTTATTGAGAAGCAATAGTCCACCTCCACACTATGAGGACATTTTAGATGATATTCAAATGGTAGTCCCGCTTGAATATTGTACCTAAGTAAGCTCAGTTGTGAAACAATTTTACAAGATCATCAAATTATTGATACAAATATCAAAGTCGACACCCCCCCCCCCCACATCATACATGTATGTACAACCCACTGTGTTCAATAGACACCAGTGAGCTAATTAATTTCCACCTGAGCTGTACTATGCATCTATATATATATGCATTTTTTTGTATGTATACAGTAAAGATATATACTAAATGACAAGAAACATATTTCGGAGGCCTTACCTTGTTTTCATTTCAGATAAAATGTCAAATATCAAATCCTCTTTTTCCACCACTTGGTTCGGGCCCTTGAAGTATAATGCAGATCCAAAAGGAACAGACTTTGTTGTCAGTTGGAATGACTGGGACCTCAATGTTCTAAGAATGGAATCTTCTTTTTCGTTTTCACGATCAGTGAACAGAGAGGTCAGATACTGCAGTGTTTGTTTCTCCTTCACACGATCATGGTCAGAGTCCTTGGAGGTGAAATATGAGTGATCCTGAGGCTGATCAAAGAAAGACATTTCCTCTGGTAACACTCCATGAGGCATAGAAACAACAGGGTGATCTTGGTCTTGATCAAACAATTTCATAGAAACAACAGGGTGATTCTTGGTCTTGATCAAACAATTTCAATTGTTTACGTGAAGATCGCACCGTAGACACCAAATCGGTTGTGGCCAGCGATTTAGGAGTTAATGGAGATAGCATACCTCTTTTTGTTGTTGAGGCCCCTGAAGCTATGAACGATGATGCTGAAGACGTAGTCTTTTTGAGAAAATCGTTGAATCTTAACACTTTTCCATAACAATTTCGGCAAACACCTGCGTCCATATCACAAAGTACATCCACAACCTTTGCACCAAGAATCCCATTTAATTTAGAATTGAAATATTCTTTCTGTAACTTTCGCCCGGTCAATTTGAAACACACCACTTCTTTCGAAAAGCAGATAAAACAATCAATTCTTGATTGTTTTGTCGGAGTTGACTCCGCCATGTTGTCTGCATCACGTGATAAGATTAATCATGTGGTACGGACTACTTTATCAAGCGTTGACAGAGGTGTAAGTGAAGCTTGCGTAACGCGCCCTCTGGTGAGAGAATGATGGTAGAGTACAATTGTGGAAAGTTTCAAAACTACGATCAAAACTTTTTTAGTTATCGCGTCACAACAAAAATGTGGACGGATGGACATACGAACAATGTGTTTACTTGCGGCCACCCGAATTTCTTGGGGGGCCCTTTTTAGAAGTAGGCCGGCGACATATGTCTTCCCTGGAAAACTTACACGTACCACTAAGTTTATAGCTTCGGGCCGCTTTAACCCCTCGTCCTCCACCAGATCCATTGTGAGTTAGAATATATCTTCCGAGTCCATACCCCTCCCCCTGTTGAATCCACCACTGAATAGTTGTATATCAGCATCAAGGCACAATCATCTGCTTAGTTTGGAAAGTTATTCGGATATGTACATGTACACACAATGAAAAGATCGGAAAATATCTTTATATCATTTTTTTTTAGGCTAAAGCAGATTACATGATACACCATTATTTTTTTTTACACCATTACTTTACAAACAACGTACTCATTTATGTCAATCCCGTGGTGATCCGGGTTAGAACTGGTCCTCAGTACCCCTTCCTTGACGTAAAATACGACTAAATGGGGCGTTCCTTCAAATGAGACCGCAAAAATCGAGGCTCTGTGTTGTGACGTCTCCATATGAGTGAACAATTCTCAAACAAGACGTTAAACAATATGCAATAAATCATTTCTTTCTTCAAATTATTTTTACTTAATAGTTGGAATTACTTAAAATACAAGTCGTTTTTCTACATCGCAAATAGTTCTGCGTCAAAAGAAAACAAAACTTACAAAAGCTACACACTGTAATTCTATCTAATCAAAGCATCTTCTTTCGATCTTTTTCACAATTCAACTGACTTTATTGCTGGTATTGGGAATCCCGGGCCCTTAGGGAAAACATGTTTGATTACCAAAAAGTATGAAAGGCATCTAAACCATAATGACACTCAAAATGAGATATCTCCTTTTCTAGAAATATGATACATGTATTTAACGGTGTGCTGAGAGATCAGTGTATATTAGTAGTTCGTTATCGACTCATTATCTTACGGTTTGTTAACAATCACACGTTCAAATTTTGCCCTATCCGGCTTACAAAAGAAGTATTCAACAAGTTAAGAATGGTTTTTTTTTTAACATCATTGCTAATGATGTTTGTATCAACTACAACCAACTGTCCTTTCGGGAATAATACACCCCGCGAGGCACACTACATAATGAACACAACAGATTTCCTCAGATTAAACAGAAGTTCTCTAATCAATGGGTAATATAGTATATTATTGTGTAGGAGGAATTGCAGAGAATCAATTGAGGCATGTGTTGGGGAAAAAATGCCATAGGACAAATGTTTATATCATGTAAATTTCTTGTCCAGAATAAAATTCCTGACAATATGCACATCTCCATTATGTATTCGAACACTCCACTAAGTTTCATTAAAATCCCCCACGTCGTTAAGGAGGAGTTGTGGACAACATACTTCGGACAGACAGACAAGAGTGAAACCTATACCCCCCCCCCCCCAAATTCGTTTGCGGTGCATAATTAAAACAAGATGTGTTTATGAAACACGAATGTCCCCGCATTCCACATGCCAGTGGAAGGGGCTTGTCATAAGGATTATGCATGTGAAATATGAAAGATTTATCCCTTACCATTCAAAAGTTATGGCCAATGTTAATTTTTTAAAAGGTATGTCAAAATTTAAGGTCAGGGTCAAACATTTTGGGTACCAGATAAAAGGACTTCGTCATAAGGAATACACATGTGAAATATGAATGTCCATAATCTTGCCATTTCAAAAAGTTATGGCATATGTTAAAAGTTTTTGAAAAGTAGGTGTAAGTTCAAAATCAAAGTCAGGAGGTCAAAAAGTTTTGTATCCATGGAAAGGTATTGTCATAAGAAACATACATGTGAAATATTAAAGCCCCAGTACTTACCATTCAAAAGTTATAGCTAAGGTTAAAGTTTTTGAAAAGTAGGTCAAACTTCAAAGTCAGGAGGTCAAAAATGTGGTACCCATATGGAAAGGTATTGTTAATAAGAAACATACTTGTGAAATAGCAACCCCTAGTACTTATCATTCAAAAGTTATAGCTAAAGTTAAAGTTTTGATAAGTAGGGTCAAACTTCAAGGTCAAGGTCAGGAGGTCAACAATCGTTCGTAGCCCACGGAAATATTGTTCTAAAGAAACACATGTGAAATATCAAAGCATTCAAAAGTTATAACTAAGGTTAAAGTTTTGAAAAGTAGGTCAAACTTCAAGGTCATGGTCAGGAGCGTCAAAAATTTTGGTACCCACGGAAAGGGTCTTGCCATGTAAGGAACATACATGTGAAATATCAATGCCCTAGTACTTACCATTCAAAGTTATAGCCAAGGTTAAAGTTTCAGAACAGAAGGACAGAATGACAGAGCAGGACAAAAACAAATGCGCCCCCGAGTCTCGATCACGGGGGCATAATATCCACCGATATAGTCTGCTCTGCGTTAATATTTGATAACAATGATAATGATTCAATTTAGTCATCAGCATACTTCAAGGACATATAATTGGTAGGTCGGCGTGAAACCAGCGTATCATCCCTGTATAATTAACCACATTACACAGAGGTATGTGAAGTAATTAAGTTCGCCATTGCATAATTGATTTTTCAGATATATCGCACAATGTCGTATGTACAATGTATGCCTCAAAAGGTCTATGAAGTAAGTGGTGTCTCCTTAGTTTTGCTAATTTGCTTATTCACGTTCTCGAATGAGTATAATTAGCACACTAGTATTAACATATGCACTACATGGTCACGAGCCACTTCACTAATTTTCAATCATTTGCATTCAATCATGAGATCTTATGAAAACTCCATATTTTTCGCGAAACGTTTTTATGCCAGTGTCTTACGAGGCAAGATGTGCAATGCATAACATCCCTGTATATTCAAAGTGCTGAAAATGGTTGGTTTGTTTAACGTTTCACTCGCGTACGTTAATGAAATGGTGCATCAAAATCACGAAATGGTGATGGTTCTTTAACGTGCCAACGGCTGTCGCAACACGTGACCTTTCTCGTCCAGGAGGAATGCTACACCAGAGAAAATTAAAGTGGATGAGAAAGTCGAGCACATGTTAAACGATATTTTGAATTTGAAACTTTCAAATTCAACCTATTTAGTTAAAGTTGTATGGTCCGATGTTGATCAATTATTTTTTGTAAAAATTATTTTTAAACCATAATAATTAGTAATAAAAGTTATTAACTTTCCCTTAATTACACGGTTAAAAACATTTGCATCTAAAAGAAAACAGCGAGAAGATTATTTAAAAAGTAAACATTGGGGGACCACATCAATAGATTCACAAGTTTAGCTTTTGAAAAAAGCTTA
>CAJDSM010002453.1:961-11175 GCA_903981925.1 Ostrea lurida
CAACCGTGGGCCGAGGAAGAAAGAAACGATTTCTTCTGTTTCGCTCTGGAGGTGCCAGTGCTTACTACACCCTTCTACTGGAGACTTTCCGGACCAAAGCCTCGGAGACATGTACATCTTGGCAAGATTCGAGAAGAGGTTTAGATCCTTGGTGACAGACATTATCCCCAGCTGAATTTCCTAATGGCCACCCAGTCCAGCGGTGAGATTTTAAGGCTGTGCGCAGAGCATGTCTTCATGTGGCCACACGTGCAATCCTAACCTTGCCCGATGTTCATATCCAAGTTGCAACGCAGCTCTGCTGAAGAGTGGAAGACCGCGATGCAGGGCTGTATGCCCTGGACACACATCCCAATAACAGTGGAGGAAGCTGTAACCTGCCTGGCATACTACCAGCATTCTCACCGTGGTCACCCACGACAGAATAAAGTACTTCAAGTTGGGGCGGGATCTCATGATTCTTCATCTTACTGGAACTCGATGGATGATATTGCGGAACTGTTGGATGAAATGCAGCGCATGGAAGATGCTTTGAGGGAAAATAAACAGTTCCCCTGGACCTTCCCCTGTGGCACCTCACCTTGTCCCTGTAAGGCCAGGGGACACTACGCCGAACTGCCAGTCCTCAGATGCTTTAAAAGATACATGACATGCATTTCCACAGGGAGTGTCCTGGCACCAGTATTCAGGAGGTACACTGTGAGACGTCAGTAATCAGCACCACTCCTCTGGAGCTCCAAGGTCTAAGGGTGACCCTAGGTCATTACCCAGAGCTACGTGATACCTTACAGAGTGCATCTCCAGCAATTGAGGATTTTGCCTTTGGCTGAGAACCATCTGGGTCGCCACAAAGGAGGTATGTGAGTGTGCTGCCCGACCCCGCAAAGGGGGTGTCAAGGCTGGAACAACCCAAGAACCCAACTCCCCAGATAGGGAACAGAGAAAGCTGTGTATAAGGCGAAGGCATCGAAGGAAATGCATGCGTGTACATTTTTAAAAGGTGCAAGAAAGCTCACTCGCTTTGTTTTCGGATCGAGAAACAAACTATGGCAGTTACCCGGATATCGGGCTGAAGTTAAATCACCCAGGGAGAGTAATCTTTGTTGGGAAAACCCCAGATACCTGAAAGGAAGACGCCTAATACCACCTTTGGTTTATGTGAGGCCCTTACTGGATATGTGGTTGAAAACTACGAGTTCAGGACCTACCTTGTGGAGGCAGTTGTTGACCACCATGAGCAGAGGTTAGGGTCTGACTGACACAGAAACGCCAATTCGGTGTTCACTGGGATTGCAAGCGACATGTCTCGCTGATTCAAGCTAACGCAAACACTGAACTGAAGGAATTTCTGGCGGGTCCATTCTCCATCCGAGTGGGGGTATACAAAATGAACTTGTACTTGGCGTCGTTAAAGAATCCCATGCTGCCCAGAGTAGACATTTTGTGAGGTTGCAAGGTGAAACTTGATTTGGAGCATGACTTTCTCTATGAGAAGAAAAGACCATACAAATGAACTTCGGGTGATGAGAACCTGAGGACGAGGTTAGGGTATTGGCTCGGACGGTGTGTGTCCCTGAGAGTTCTACTCTCCATGTCCCCGAAGTCTTGTTTAGGACCTACCTGTGGAGGCCATGGTGAAAACCCGGCTGAGGTGAGCGTTCTGGGGATAGCAGTACGGCTCAGTGGGGTGCAAGCGACATGTCACGCTAATTCAAGCTGACGCAGACACTCAACTGAAAGGATTTATGGCGGGCCCATTATCCATCCTAGTGGACGAAAATGTATACAAAATGCATCCCGGGGGAAGAGGTGGTTCTCGACTGCCAATGCCAGCGAGGTAAGCCACATAAGGTTAAGGAGCACTCTCTAGACTCTCTAGACTCAAGTGTTAAAGGGATAGTATCACTCATGTTGGTGATTTTTATCACCCCTTTCCTTTCAAATATGAGAAAAATATATGCATGATATCTTGCTACTTAGAAATGATTGTACATGTATGTTTCTTAAAAGTTACAAAAAGGAATGACCTTATACATGTATATAGTAATTTGAATTTTTGCCCAGGAAGCCAAAAATTAATGGGACATAATTTTAAGATCATAAACGTTTTAGATTTGGAAATAAATATATAAACTTGTTATTTTTAACAGAAAATTACTTGCATGACATTTGGGCTCATCTTTTTTGGATTCGATTTCAATATATTTTTTACAACAATAAGTGAACACTTACTTTTAAGTCCCTGACCTTAACCCTTACCTGATTCAGCATGCTTACTGATCTGTTGCAAACCTTTGCTATGGGAGGCTCATGTTTAGTGTGCATGGGGCGGGACATGTGGTTTGTGTGGTGGTCACTTTTGACAATATTGTCGTCTTGTGAACCAGTATCCCTGCCCATTCGTCTTTCGGGGGATTGGCGTTGATCTCGGGGTCAGACGTAATCTCCTTGGTTTCCACATTCAGTTCATCTACCTTTTCCTGGATTGAGACAGACTTGTTTTCGAATGGGGAATGTGGACACATGCATCAATGAGGGCCTTGCTGGATGTTTGACGCGGCGAACATCCACACTTCCAGAGGGATGGTCCTCGACATTCTGCCGGACATTGTGGTGATTGGGCGGGGAGTGAATCATGGAAATTTCATTATCAAAATTGTCCCTATATTTAACTAGTGCTAAATTAAATTCATATACCAAGGTACCAATTTTTAGTTGCACCAGATGCGCATTTCGACACAATTATTGCTCCTTCAGACATGATGCTCAAAACCGAAACTGTTGGAAATCCGAAAAACATTTGAAGTAAAACTCTGTAAAGTGATCGAAAGTAGTGCCAGAAATATATGGGGGCGCAAAAACCTATCGAAGGATCAGGGAAGCTATTGTGCCTTGAGGGAGATGTCCTTAATTTTTGATATGAAATTCTAATTTTTTTACCACTGCACATTAAAATACATATCCGTATTTCAAGCTAGAACATGTACATTAGCAACTGGGCTGTCAGAGACCTCGGGGACTAAACATCCCCAGCAGAGGCCTTCGAACTCAGGGGGGGGTCATAACTTTTTAAGGATCTTTAAACCCTTTATCCAGTTGATATTTCTCATATAATATTTTTTTATATCATCACAGCATGGAATTCAAATCAAATATATGTATTACTTTTCGTGATCTTTAGATTGTTTTATAGACAATACTGCGTGAAGGTTTTGTGAACATATATGACATTGATGAATCTAATATAAAATATGTTATTTGAATTCCATGCTGTGATGATATAAAAAAATATTATATGAGAAATATCAACTGGATAAAGGGTTAATTTTTGATAAGATGCCTTATAAAAGTAACGGATGAAGTGCAGTCTACATATGGGTTGGTCCCTTTTTACATTGACTATAAACTCAAAACTACTACACTTAAAAGTTAGAATGATTTCTGAAAACCTTTGATAGATCCCTTTGTTTATTGTCATGAGGAGTACTGAAAAATCGACTACTAAACCTCATACTGGTCAGTTTTCGTCAAGGTTTGTAATCTTTCACTCCTTTGTGAATAATGATAAACGGAGTTGGCGGGTCTAAACAGAAAGTTTACGGATATGAATATACCGCGTGTGATCCCCGTTTACATAAATCAAATCAATAAACACAAACGTCAATTCCACGTTATTTTAATTCGATGTATATACATTTTAATTTGATTCTTATACTAAATATTCACACAATTTAGCCTATTTTCAACAATATAAGTGGAATGCGATATTTTGATTGAATGTTAACACCATGCCTGATGGATGCCAGCATGTATGTGTTACATTTTATAATAAAATATAATTATGTAATGTGTAAAATTTTAATGAAGAATATAAATCAATACTAGTGCATTTCACCTTGCAGATTATGTAAAACTATGATTTGTTTAGAAAAACAGATGTTATCTTTGCTAGCAAAAGATTTTCGGTGCACACCGCTCCCTGTGCGGGGAGCGGAGTGAACCGAAAACCCTTGACTGGCGAACTACACGTATATTAAAATAGTTATACATTTATCTAAATACAATTTATCAATTTTAGTAGATTTAGTGTGTTGGTAAATAAAATATGTATCGAAGACACTCTTTTTAAAAATCACGAGACGTTGAAGGACTATAAAAGCGAACAATGCATTCAAATTACGTGTGTATCGTCTTTTGTACATGCATAGAGCGAGAGTTACAAGGTAGGTCATGAAGTTCAAATCTGGTTCTCATAATGGAGAGGTGTCGGTGAAATTTTCCCCGATTTATTTTTTTTAGATAGCGGAAACGATAGCGCAGGATTTAAACAAGAGGCCCAAAGGCCTTAACGGTTACACCGAGTATCATAGCCCACACAGGGAGTCTCATATTTGCAATTTCTAAGTCTCAATACAGAATATTTATATTCACATGTTAATATCTTTACATATAATGCATGCACTATGATCTGATTCATTATATTTCAATCTCACACGATTGTTTCAAAAATTTTTTAATGAAGCCATATTGCTAGCTTTTAATGTCCAGTGAGCTTGACCTTTTGACCTAAATTCAATAAAGAACATTTGTCTCATGTAGTAGTTATATACTATATTATGCTCTAGGTAGATAAGATAATGCTCTGGACCCAGAACCATTTGCTACTTTTGATTTATACACATGAGTGCTACTTGGCCGTTGCCCTTTTGACCTCAAAAGTTCAATAGGAAACACCCTTTGTCCCAAATGGGTAAGACCATGATTGGCCATGATATGGTGCTCTAGGTTGGAAAGGTCAGCACTAAAAGTTTGGGCAAACCATTCTGGCCTACAAGACGGATGTTACAGGAATCTTTTGATTCTTTCTGTTACTAACTACCCCAACTTGTTTACAGGAGGATGAATTATTGATAATAAGCTACCTTCATGTTTCAAAATAATATCATTTACTTTTACATTTTAGTATCTAAGTAGTCATTTGATAATAAGATTGCTTCTTCAAATGTTTACATATATTACACTATGATAGCAAAGGTTTGCCTCCCCTCCCCCTTCCCGCAAATGGGTCACACCCTTACCCCCGAGGGACACCAATATTTACTATATTGGATAAAAGGCCTTCATGCTTACAATCCACTATGTATTTGGTTTCTTTCAAAACATGTGGCGCATTTGTAAGAAGATTTTGAAAATTGTCATTTTGCCCGGGCAAGTTATTGCCCCTACCCCCAAGGGCTCGAGGGGTGCAAGTATCTGTACTGACACTGAAAAATACAAACTTTATCGTGCCCCTTGTCCGAAAGATCTGCGAACGCGTTACAAGCCTAAATTTGAAAAGAGATTGGAGGCTGAATGGTTATTCAAGAGAGAATTAAGAATGTTTAGATTCATTAACAAATTCATAAATGACCATTGTGGCCCCCACCCTAATTACATATGAGCAAACGATGCATGAAATTTACAATTTTGATGAAAAGGCGCCCTAAATTCATTCAACATATATTTATCTTAGTCCACGTGATCTAACTAATTCGAAAAGACGTAGCAGTACAACAAGATGGTTTTAATAAAATGTAATTAACCACTCCCAGTAAAGAGAGACCACTATGTCACCATAGTTTTGCCCCCCCTGGGGTCAGAAACCCCTACCCCGGTGGATCAAACCAAATACAATTGTGTAAACCTTCCTTGCTCCTACATCCACTATGAGATTTTGGTTATACTCTTTCAGAACATTGTGCGAGTCTTGTTACCGAAGAACATTTTGAAAATCATGAGGTAACTTCAGTTTGGCAGTCTTTTGCCTAGCCCAACCTCCCAGGGGCCCCATGGTGCAACGAGAACTGAAAATTATACAATTTAAATGGCCCCTTGGCCCAAAGATGCTCCATAACTAAATTTGAAAAAGAATTGGGACCTGGTGGTTATTGAAGAAAGTAAGTTAAAAGATGCCTTCAATTGTTAACTTGCGGAAAGACACACGACGGACAATGGGACGTCGGACGACCGGACGTCGCGACCGAAGTGACGGGACCGAAGACCAATTGCAAATAGGTCACCTAGTTTATCTTCACGTGACGCCAAAAATATGCGTTATATCGAGCTGTGCGTGGAATTTGAAAAGTTCTTTAATGAATATTCAAATCCACAACTCGGTGAATCCTTAAACCGTACTTGTTCATCGAAATTATGTTTTTTGATCTGACAAACAGTGTGGGCAGGCCAAATGCCGTATGAGAATTCCTCAGTTAAAATATGAGGGAAAATCCCAAGAACTTAAACTTTACTATAATATCGATTTTTGAGTAATATATCACGCTAACTGACAATAAATTCAGCATAATAGAACGTATGCAAATGTTGAATGTATAGGTTCGAACCATCTCATATTAGTAATTATTTAGCGACGATAAACAATATTACATGTTAATTTTAATAAAAATATAACTGGGGGCCCGCAGTTGCATAACCTTTTTCTCTTCATCCCTGTATAATGACAAATTATAAGAGATTTCATAGATTGGTGCTATGATTATCGATATAATTATTCATATATTTTTAGTTTTAAAAAGGACAGCCTCAGCTTAAGTCTGGGAGCATAATTCACTATTATAAATCACGACTCTTTGCGGAGAGGCGTCGGGCACCGGAGATGGATGACCGTACACGATACACAAACGAAATACAATGATTATCATAACTTCGCTATAAGATAGTATCATAATATATATAGTGAATGGGATTCTTAACTTAAAAGTGTTATTGGTATGTATTGCGAACTTATATTGCCTCTTTTAAATCGGTATCTTTCTATAGAAGTTGATAACTCTAATTACAGTGATGAGAGATGCACACATTACTGTGACACACATTTCACACACAATCTTATAACACTCATACAGTTGCGCCGACGCACCCACACATTCAAAGTCAACATACAATGCAGCAATTTCTTTAGACAATAAAAAAAAATCCGAAATTTTGGGTCTTTTAACATGGGATGTATGGTGGAGACCAATAACTTCGAGTGCTCGGCTAACCACAGACCCTTATATTCTAAAAATCATCTGATTTTTAAGAATAAAATACTTTATACGGACAAACTACTCCATATTGGATGTATACTAATAGAAAGAAAACGTGAGTTTTTAAACGAATGATTAAAATGTTATATTGAGTTTTCAACGAGTTTAAAATGTCCATTGTCAGAAGAAAAATTCAAAATCTGTTAGATAAATATGATGCTGGCATCTCAGCAGTGGTGAACAAATTTAGTCCGGCAAAAGAGGGGCGATCTAAATACCAAAAATGAAGTACATGTAGCAGTCGATAAAATCATTCAAAATCTTTAAATATTTAAAATAATTTCATTTTACTATTAGAACCACGAATACCTCGACTCCCCTTTTATTATCATTTTCATTTGTTATTTTGAATGTTATCGTTGTATTATTGTTCTGATTAAAAACAATGCGAATATTTAGATGTTTTCTTACAATTTTCGCTATGATATGCAGTAAAGCTATTTAAATCGTCAAAATTCAGGATCTTTCGGGACTTTCTCCCTTGAACTGTTATTCTGGCTTGACCCAGGGCTCACTGGGGCCTTCGAGCTGCCAATAGGCCCCTGCCCGTCAGAACATGCACTTCGTCTTCGGATAGGTATGTCACTAGCCTTGATTAATCGTTGCAAAAGAACTACTTAAGTGGAATACTTACTGATTCAATTGTATCATTAGGGGAAATTGTATAATTAACGGTTGACGCTGTAACATCAAGTGTAATTATTTCATTAGCGGTTAATAAATATGTCACCTTTTTAAATAGTGTTTGCATGTGTCTATGAAAGTTGTATTGTTAAATATTATTTTCCTCGCGCAGAATAATATAAAATTTTCAATAAACAATTTAAAATGAACTAAAACCTGGTCCACCATGATAATAGATATTTACATGTATAATTTGCAGAAGAGAATACATCTCTATGATTGCAATGTTGCATTCATGGTGTGTTTTGATAAGTATCATCTTACTTTTTTCCCTTTCAATTTGTCCCTGTGTGATGCAATTATTATCACCGGATTTGCTGTTGCACCCTTCCCGCCTTTCTCTCTCTTCTTTTTGTCGTCACAATAGGTTCTGATGGATTGCAGCCAGAACACAAAGTATTCTATAATATAGGAATAAAATAGTGATGCAATTTACATTTGTCATAATATTTACAAAACCATATAAAAATATGGTGTAAACGTTTTTGATAAAATATTCACCTATGCCTAATATATAATGACCTTGTTTGCAATTACAAAGTAGTAAATCAACATTGACTCTAATGGCAGACTGACAACTACACTATATGATAACCGTGATGACTTTAACTTTGCAATCGTCAACTTTCCCTTTTCTATGTAATATATACCACTATCACCTGCTAATGGTGTGTATATCTCCCAGTTGATTCGATACGCAAGAGCATGCATATGCGTTTGCTGATTGTTTAAAGCGAGGCAACTACTAACAAAAAAGTTGAAATTGCAGCGTTTATAACGAATCTCGTTTAAAGTCATCATTTCGCAAATTCTACAGTCGCTATAATGACCTTGTTTGCGATTAAAATCATCACCAAGTCATATGTTGACTGATTTGTTTCATACCCTTTGTTAGACTGGTATTTTCCTTCTAGATTTGACTACGGGTAATCCCGTTTACTTTATTTCGACTACAGGCTCACGGCGGGCGTAAACCGGTTGCAGAGGATGTTTACTCCTCCATGGCACCTGATCCTACCTTCGCTTTGTCGGAGGTCCGTGTTGCCCAACACTCGATTTTGTATATGTTTTTTGGATTATATTAAGTTTAACACGAGTTACGATGTTACCTTCGCCTATTTGTATCTTACATGTAAATAACCCCATCTTAAAATATTTTTTTTTTAATTTTTGTCTTAAAGTATGTGCATATTTGTACATTCATTATTTTATTTTACATAACCAGATTGCAGCTAAGGTTGACCAGGGAGTACATCGTTAAAATGACGCCATGTTCTGTGATACAATTTACGTATACCAAGATTTCACGTTTAAAATAATTTACATGTCTACTTATACTAAATATAATTAGTCGAGCATTTTCCAAACAATTTTTTTTCAGTCGGGTACCATAGCGTAAGCTATGGCCCGACTATAGGAATGGTCTATATGCGTGTAGCAATTATGATAGAAGTCTCCATATGAGTGAACTATTTTCGAGTGGGACGTAAAACAATACATAATCAATCAAAAGCGTAGTAATCCGGAAATTATTCAAACAACAGTCAAAATAAACTTACACTCTAGATCTTCAATCAGTTCATCGTAAGTTGATTTTGATTGCAAAACCTAAAAACTCTTAATTTCAAACCGAGTTTTATTATTCAATCCATTTGAAAGTAAAAATTTGGTAGTAGTGTTTTGGACATTATAAAAGTAAACGTGTGCTGCCTCGCTAGTGAAAAAAAAAACTTTTCTGGCAATAATGTAAAGTTTCTCTCTTGATCACACAAGGTAAACAACGGCGAGCGTGGTTAGCACTTCGATGGGGGAACGCTAGNCAAGTTAAACAACGGCGAGCGTGGTTAGCACTCCGATGGGGGAACGCTACACATTACTGTTCGGTGACAGCGAAGTAACCCTGGTGCTTGGCGGAAGTTTTAGGAGGAAATATTGATTGGTTGATTGACAGAGTATTGTACAATGTCTCACTTGAAAAATGTTCCACTCATGGCGACGACACCATTGCCGGTAAAGGTGTACAAAATTTATGCCTATGTTGGACACTTGTGACCTTTAGGGAGGGATCTTTATCGTATCACACCTTCTGTGATACGCAACCTTGGTTTTTGTGGATTCATCTGAAAGTCGATCCTATTTCACTGCCTTTTACAACAAGAAAAGAGTAATGAGGACCTATTCCAACTCAAACCTCCACGAGTTTGATTAGAAAATCAAAAACATGGGTGTAGATTGATTCAAAGAATGCATATTGCTAGTACGAGACGAAAGGGGGTAACAAGTTAATATTTTTCAAATATGTCGTTGCTATATTCTAGTATATATAAGAACCCCATAGATGTGTACAGGTATTTTTTCTCTATCCACCTATATCTTACAAAACCAATATCATAACTAAACAGGTGTTATAGGCAATACCAATATTATATTATTTTTTTCCCTTTT
>CAJDSM010002455.1:13271-29938 GCA_903981925.1 Ostrea lurida
GCCCGCCCGAAGATCTGTGACAGGGCTGCCAGGTATAGCAGATTACATCCGGACACGCGCACGAGAGTGCAGTCGCGTCTAAGAACAAGCAAAGGGGTATATATGGATTTATCTCACGCCGGATCCCATGAGGATACCCATGTCTGATCAGTGATACTTATAAGTTATTTGGTCAACTTACTTTGGAATTCATTGACGCGTAGCTTGCTTCGTCCTGCACATTCTTGAGTAGTCTGGCACGACGCTTCAGCAAGTACAAGGTGAACTGGGAATAATACATCAGCTTTTTATTTGATTATCTATCTAAATAACAATAAAATGGTCGTGAAATAAAGAATTCCAACGTATATGAATTATTGAAACATTCTAGTCTCTAAATGTCTTCATTAATTTCTCACCTCTGCAAGTTTTAGTCCATGAGGTATCTTTCTTAGTTTTCATCGTTCATAGAAAGCTTGAGATGGTTTTTAAATTAAGGTATTATTCCGTGGATTACGTGATTAGTTGACACAATGTTACTTCGATCTTTTCTGTATTGCTCTCTATAACAAAGCCTGCTAGTATTTGTACAGAATTAAATTAATTAGTTCCTTGAAGACAGGTTTCTACTTATTGGCCTTTTTGAAAGAATTGTTGTTGGTTGTGGTTCAATTGATGATGTTGATTGGAGTAATTGATACCTTTAACAATCAATTACTATACCCATGTGATGAATACAATACACACTATAAATAACCGCGACATAAGCGCACACTTAATCAATTATGGAAGAACAATGATCATAGTGGTACTTTATCCAATGAACCCCTGGGGGGTCCGGGTTAGAAATAGATCCCCAGTACCCCATTGTAGTGCGTGATTAGGCGACTAAATGGGTGCGGTACTTCGGATGAGACCGGAAAACATAGTCCCGGTCGCAGCAGGTTTGGCACGATAACGATCTTGCACTTCTCAAAACTTTGATTGCCTAAGGATAGGCCTAAATTTGCAGCCCTTCACGGTCAATTGTAATGGTGATCAGTAATTAGTGGAGATAATGAAGAAATTTAAAAAAGGTTTTTTTTTTAAGGTGGAAGGAAATTAAATATTTCTCACTTGAAGTATGAGATTACTCATGAAGCTACTCCTGGTGATTTGGTAACAACAATTTTTAGGTCTTTGGGCAGTCCATAACCCATACTAACGTATAAGGATATATGTCTCATTAACGATAGGTTTATTTCTGGCTCTGAAACGACGCCACGAAGCACAACCTGTGACAAACTTGTTCAAATTTGCAGATTGCTATGTTTTAAACTGATCAAATTAAGGCTCATGTGTAAGGTGTTATCGGTCAAACAGGGAATGCTTACTCCTCTTAGACACTGATCCCACCTTCGCATAGCCAGGGGTCTGTGTTGCCAACTCATATTCTCTATTGGGTTTAGGACTTATAAATTAGTCACTGTCGCTATCTTTTACATTTCACCAACTGTATAAAAGTGATCTTTTCCGCAATGCAAACCATATTTTTACAGTTTGGTTACATTAATATACATAAATGAGTATCCATTTCATCGAAATACAAAGCAATTATGAAATACCTTGCGCATTTTCCCGGACGAAAATATCAGGAGAAATTGTTTCCTCGTGTAACGCCATTTGTCCCAGTCATCTGGCCAGATTGAGGCCATATTTATGGTGGCGTTTTCGCTATCTATGCTGATTCCTAACAGAAATCAAAACAAGTTAAACGTTTTGCAATTTAAATTTCAGAATAGTTTCTAATGCGCTATTCAGAATGGCTGATGAGATGTTTTGAATCTTCCCAAAATTCAATTTGCATTGCAATTTGAAAAACGCGTGAAAAAATAGCATTTGTTTAGTTTTTCAGTAACAATAATCCGGTGGGTTTTTTTTCACTGATTAATGTAAAGGCAAAACGATAACGAACAGTGATCAATCTTCGAAGTCCAACGTGAATAAGTACACAAAAAAGATTGGTCAGAAGATAGCGTCCGGCACCCTAGGAACACACCAGAGGTGGGATGCAGGTTTGCCTTAGGGGGGAGGAAAGCATCCCCTGTTGACCGGTCACACCCGCGTGAGTCCATAGTCTTGATATAGGTAACGGAACAATCCGTGGTCAAATAGTGTTGTGGAAAACGGCTTACAATGGCTTATGAAACACTCAGACAGCATCTGACTCAATGATAGTCATATGGATAAACTAAATGTTATAACGACCATAGAATTTACGAAATGCTTGCATTAAACGTGACTGTTGAAACCCCTGTAAACACAACATTGTCTGTAAGTATGCTTGCCTCGATTCAAAAACTGATTCGTACCAGAAAAGCTCTTGGCGTAATGAAATAAGTTGAGAGACATTACACACCATATGCAGGTGATGATGGAATATTGCTACATAAAAATGGGAAGTTGACGATGGGAGAAGCTGAAATCGTCCCGTTTTGTCATAAAGTTGAGTAATTAGTTTTTGCCGTTAAGTGTCAATCGTTCATAAAATTTCCAAAGTACGAAGCAGAACAATGGAAGACTCTGTGGTGTCTTTATTTCTAGTTCGTTGGGAATATATTGAATCGGACATATGAATGAATCCTTATTATTAGATGATAACATCGTCAATCATATCGAAATGTTGAAATTAAAGGCCACCGCTAGAGATTTTCTTCTTTTCATGTAGAAGCTTTTGAATGAATTCTGCCTCATAAGAATAATAAAAAAATAGGTCAGCTAATGAAGAGCACAAATTATGTGGCCCATTGGACATTTCCAACAAGACTGTTTGGAAAGACCTGATTGCCAAAAAACTAAAAAGACTTGTCAAATTAATATAATAATCGTCTTGCCCTCTAACTTTGTTTTTAGAAATCTGATTGTAAAAGTTGAATTTAGTTACCGAAGCTTGAACTTTTTCAGTGGTGTCGCTTAATGAAAGTTTCTAATAGATAATAAGAAATTGACCAAATACGAAAGTGTATAGGAGACTTCGTGTATCTTAAAGAAACAGTATGAAATCATTGCCCGGTACGGTGGACCTAAGCTGAATTGTTTGACTAAAGAAAATAAAACGTTTCAGGGTCGAACAAAGCAGCTGTTGTTTTGGTAGTTTTGCCAAGTATGGCCTGCGCATTAGGTCACTTTCTTCTGATGTATCTTTCATATATCGATCCATATATCCCAACGAACTAGAAACTAAAGGACACCACCGATTCTTCCATATCTGATTCGTACTTTGATATTTTATTGAAAATTGACATTAACGGCGAACTAACTACTCAACTTAGACTGTTGTCCCCGAGGGTCTACAGCCCAGTTGCTATGTATATGTTACTAGCTTGAAATACGGATATGTATTTAATTGCAGTGGTAAAATTAGAAATTCAATATAAATTAAAGATTATCTCCTCGGGTATAGCTCTGATTTCGAAGTTTTTGACCCCAATCTTTTGGCACTACATTGATCACTTTTATAAAGTTTTACTTTCATGTTTCGGATTTCCAACATTTGGTTTGAAGCATCACTAAGAGAACATAATTTGTCGAAATGCGCATCTGTTGCATAAAAATTGGTACCGTATATGATTTTTTTATCACAAACGGGACGATTTCAGCCTCTCCATCGTCAACTTTTCCCATATGTATGTAGCAATATTCCATCAGCACCTGTATGATGTCTCAACTTATTCGATACGCAAGAGCTTGTTCTGCGTATGATCAGTTTTTAATCGAGGCAAGCTACTTACAGACAACTTGCAGGGGTTTCAACAGTCACGTTTAAAGGCAGCATTTCGAACATTCTATTGTCTTATCACAATTTAGTTTACCAATATGACCTACCATTGAGTCAAATGCTGTCTGATGTGTTTCATAGCCATTGTTAAGCCGTTTTTCACACGCTGTTTGACTACGGATTGTTCCGTTTACCTGATCAAGACTAGGGGCTCACAGTGGGTGTGACCGGTTGACATGGGATGCTTATTTCTCCTAGACACCTGATCCCATCTCTGGTGTATCCAGGGGTCTGTGATTGCCCAACTCTTGTTTTTGTATTCTATTTAGGACTTACCAGATTGACCAATGTTGGTTATCTTTGCCTTTACATAGAACAGTGAAATGATATGATACATGACGATGTTTACTTACAGGTGTTGATGGAATGCTGGAAAAATTCTTGATTAAGATGTCACGTGCTAACTCCGGATCCAAAATCAGAAGAGCGGGTCTATGAAGAACGTATGTTCTGCAAAAGGAACATAAAGTGACTACTACATGTTAAAAATTACGGTTTGCATGTATCTTAATTTTTGGAAGGTAATGCTAAGATGTTAGCTAGTCTCAATGAAAAAAATTAAAACAGTCTTGAAAACGCATAACGACTTCACGATGAATAGAACGGAATGATATTATGCACCAATCTTTTCTTTAATGATATGTCATACATACTATAAATCACGCTGGTTATTGGTGACTTTTAACCTGCTCGATAATGTGATGGAGAATGAAGTGATATACAAACCATCTATACTGAAAGTGTATTTGTTGTCCCATCATACCTACCCAACCACTCTGTTATACGTTGTAAGCATCTTCAAATCAAATTCTCCAATTCCCTAAATAGAAATAGCAATGCATTCAATGAAAGTCTGATTACAGAGAAAGGGAAAAGATGACGAAAACGAACAGCAATCAATACCGGACTCGTGTAAAGGCAAAGATAACGAAGAACAACGACTCGTAAAGTAGACGATAATACAGGACTCGTGTAAAGGAAAGATAACGAATACGATCATACAGGACTCGTGTAAAGGCAAAGATAACGCATAGCGATCAATACCAGGACTCGTGTAAAGGCAAATAAACGACAGGATAATACAGACTCGTGTAAAGCAAGATACGAAAGCGATCAATACCAGGACTCGTGTAAAGGCAAAGATAACGAACAGTGCATGATGAATACCAGGACTCTGTAAAGGCAAATATAACGACAGTGATGAATCCAGAACTCGTGTAAAGTAAAGAAACGAACAGCGATCAATACCAGGACTCGTGTAAAGGCAATGATAACGAACAGCGATGAATACCGGACTCTTGTAAAGGCAAAGATAACGAACAACGATCAATACCTTGTGTCCAAAAATCTTTTTATATCGCTTTAATCCTGGTATTCATCATGCACTGTTCGTTATCTTTGCCTTTACTGCAAGTCATATCACTTGAAACAACACGAATGTACTGATTATTTTCAACGAAAAATCGGAAGGAATCCAAACACAGGCGAGCCAACCAATGAGGAAACCTCTTGGTGGAAACATGGCCAGTAACGCACTACATCTGCTGGACCGGCGGGTGTGACCAGTCACCAGCAGGATGCTACTCCTCCATGGTACCTGATCCTTGCCTTCGCGTTGTCGGTAGGCCGTAGTTGCCCTACACTCGATTTTGGTATATATGCCGTTTTGGGGAACTATGATTACGTTTTAAACGTTTAACACATTGTTTACTTCGCGTTAATTATTTCCAGACTACTCACTTTCAAACCATAGTTTACACATTATCAGACATATACATTGATGCACATGTTATCTAAAAGCGCCGTATAAAAAAAAAACTCAAAAAGCGGTCCACATCTGTTAAAGCACTCTTCACTGGGTTGATAACGGAAGTATTTACATCAGTAGCACACATCAAAAATTGCGACTCGCAAAAAAGTTAGATGTTTGTATGTTAAATTTCTCTGCGGGTAAGATATTCTTGTGCAATGCTTTCTTTCATAAAAAATACACTTCTACCCTTACAAAAAGCTATTCTGAATAACACCCTGACTGGAAAACATCGTCAATTATTCAGTATGACTTACGCTATAATATGTGGGTAAACTGACTCTATTTATGTGCGGTAACTACTATCAGAATCGCCGAAGGATGATGTTGGATTTTTTTAAATCTAAAATGCACATGGTGATTTATTGTTTTAATCGTTCGTGTCACATCCAAACACAGTTTACAGGTGCGTCAGTAATCCACAATTTTCATTTTCTACTTTCCGGTTCCGTGAGAAAAGGTTTACTGTGCCCCCCCCCTTTTTTTTTCCAACCATGTTATTTTTGCAAGTATTTACGTTTTAACTATTGGGATATATTTACATATTGGATATATTATACATTAATCAAAATCTAGATGTTTATTTATGTGATTAAATCTCCTTATAACTCTCTCTCTCTCTCTCTTCTCTCTCTCTCTCTCTCCTTCTCTCTCTCTCTCTCTCTCTCTCTCTCTCTCTCTCTCTCCTTCTCTCTCTCTCCAAATAAAATATGCATAAGTGTATCTGTTCTTAGAAATAAATTAGTGGGGGGGGGGGGGGGGGGGGGGGGGAGGGGGGGGGGGGGGGGGGGGGAGGGGGGGGGGGGGGGGGGGGGGGGGGGGAGGGGGGGGGGGGGGGGGGGGGGGGGGGGGGGGGGGGGGGGGGGGGGGGGGGGGGGGGGGGGGGGGGGGGGGGGGGGGGGGGGGGGGGGGGGGGGGGGGGGGGGGGGGGGGGGGGGCGGGGGGGGGGGGGCGGGGGGGGGGGGGGGGGGGGGGGGGGGGGGGGGGGGGGGGGGGGGGGGGGGGGGGGGGGGGGGGGGGGGGGGGGGGGGGGGGGGGGTGGGGGGGGGGGGGGGGGGGGGGGGGGGGGGGGGGGGGGGGGGGGGGCGGGGGGGGGGGGGGGGGGGGGGGGGGGGGCGGGGGGGGGGGGGGGGGGGGGAGGGGGGGGGGGGGGGGGGGGGGGGGGGGGGGGGGGGGGGGGAGGGGGGGGGGGGGGGGCGGGGGGGGCGGGAGGGGGAGGGGGGGGGGGGGGGGGAGGGGGGGGGGGGGGGGGGGGGGGGGGGGGGGGGGGGGGGGGGGGGGGGGGCGGGGGGGGGGGGGGGGGGGAGGGGGGGGGGGGGGGGAGGGGGGGGGGGGGGGGGGGGGGGTGGGGGGGGGGGGGGGGGGGGGGGGGGGGGGGGGGGGGGGGGGCGGGGGGGCGGGGGGGGGGGGGGAGTTGTAAATTTGGGTTATACTTCGATCAAGAATTTTTCCGTTGATTGATAATTGAAATTTTCGAGTCATTCATATGATGTATCATTAATTGATGATACTAGGAAGCTTGGAAAAAAAAACAAACAAAAAAAAAACAAGAAAGAAAACAAAAAACAAAAACAAAAACCAAAGACGTTACAAGCTGAGACCTATTTTTCAAGAAAAATGCATTACATGAAAAATTATTTTGCTTTTCACAAATAAAGTGACACTGTATCGATTCAGTGGTGTATCTTCACGTATACACTGTATGATACCGAGGGGGGGGGGGGGCACTTCCTATATACCAACTAGATAGGGACGTTTTGGGGCCCGGGGTGTGGAACAGGTAGCCTTTTCCACTTCAGAATATATTGACAAGGTAATAGAAATCAGCATGATAATATATGATAGGTCATTAAGTTTACTCAATTAATTATCAGAATAGCCAAACATACATGGTTTTAATTAGATAACAAATAAATTTATGGGCTGACCCAGTTTGGTGGCGTAATACAAATGAATTTTTATGACCACCTTTGCCCATCCTTGTATTGTTTATCAGCTTGCAATTTCCATGAATGTCACATGGGAAAAGGTCAGAACCAGAAAATTATATTGAAAAGGTATACATTTGCTCAAATCAAAAAATATATAAAAAGAATGGGAGGGGGGGGGGTCTGCGATGTCAAGCGCATGTCTCTTCATAAAATTATGAGCAGAATCCCCCCCCCCCCTCCCTCGGAGCTATTATTCTGCACTGCAGTGCGTAGCTGGTTTAAAAAAAAAGGCGGGCACAGACTTTCATTTAAATAGCGATAATATTTCACTCATATGAACTTCATTAATGCTCGGAGAGGGCTGGTCAATTTTTTAAACTTTACTCGCATTTCTTTCGTGCAGTTTGGCGCAACGATTTATTGATCAAGTTCATTTACCTTGTCAGATGCGTGGAATCACAGGATATTAATTAACGATTGTATCATAAACATAGCTAAACCAAAACTCGGTCAAAATTAAAAAGTTACATACGGATTCGGAAAAATAATATGTGCATGCAGGAAATATTTTGACTGCTGAGAACGATTGCATATTACAATTGAGATTTTTTTAACCATGTCAGTCTTATTGATCATTCTATGTAAAAGAAGGTTTTGTGTTTAAAAAAAAAAGGGGGGGGTGTTACAAACCACTTGTGCCCCCTCTTCCAAAAGTGGAGGCAGAGGGGAGGGGCATATGCACCCCACTCCCCTCCGTCCTATGCCCTGCTCTGCACGTTTTCCTGAAAGGACTATAATATAAAAATAAACACCTACAACAAGATCAAGATTTTTGCAATATTTGAATATAAATGTATGTACATGTATACATTGTATATTTACCTATTTACGGTTTCGTACATTTTATATTTATAAATACATTTTAAACACGATGTTAACTTCGCCTATTTATATTTTTATATTCTATAACATATTGGCAATTTTTCAAATGTTGGTTTCTGAATGAAACTAGGAAGAATCAATTCTCTTTGAAACTGTATTCCGAAAACTCAAACTTGACTTATCTTATAATTTGTAAAAAAAAAGTAATTCGCTTCCAGATTCGCGTGCTTTCTACTTAGATGCACATTGAAGAAAATTCGTCTCTATATCTCGGTCAAAAGATATTAATAACAAGTAATCAATTACAATTCAAAAAGATCAGTTACGAACATAAACACGACCGTGAGTTACGAACATATCCTACATCAAACAATTTCCTTCAGTTACCAACAAGATCGTCGAAATTACTTTTTCCTGTTTAGTGGAGCAAAAACAAAAATTTTAGCGATGCTGCTTCGCTTTCCAAACGCTTTTTTTATTGAAAATGCTACCTGTTGCTTAAGTGAAAGTTGCGGATAAATCCAAATATATTAAGCACGTAACAAGGAGGAGAACAAGGAGAGAGTTTGCCTTGCTATTTGGACGTCACCAATGTTGGATGTGCTCTTACTTGATGTAAACTACTTCCGCCTTTCACCAAGTGCTCTTTGATCCTTGGGAACCATGGTTTCTTACTTAAAATAGTTGTAGTTTTTTATTTTTCTTGCTCGGGACCAGGCAATTAGGAAGCTATTCAAAGTTGTTTTTTGTGGGGAAATTTTTCGGTTTAAACCAAGCCCCTTGTTAAAAACCCCTGAAGCTTTGAAGTAAGTTTAAAATGTTCCACCAAAAATTGTTGGGTAAAAATAAAGTTTCTGTGAGATTTTATAAGGTTTTCATTTGTGGGTTGGATTAACGTTACGAATTACTTTAATGCTTTTAACAATTTATTACTCAAAGAATGCTGGGAGTATGTTATACATGATAAACATAGACTTAATAACTATGCATGTCTGTTTGATAATTTGGTAACCAATAGTCACACAACAATCGTTTTTATTTACAACAATAAAGAATTAAACACCCTTCAATGAACTTATGTCGTAAATGCATAACCTTCTTTTGTTGTGAAAAACCTTCCAAACACATTAGAACAGTATATTTTTACAATGAAGTGAAAACCAAAATTCAGAGGGGCAGGGGGGTGGTTCGTGGAATCAGTCCCTGTAAATGTTTAACTGTTAAAAGTTGCACTGTCGTTATAGGCCACATCGCATGTTTTCAAAAGCATTCCATGTTTTATGCTATTTGTCTTCCTTATTACAAAGTAAACCTCACACACGCACAGTTTTTTAATCATACTTTTATTGCTTGTAAGGATGCAAAATATTTTGTTCAACCCTCAACCTAAACGTTTGCGTACAGAATCGGCTTAGTTTCAAAACGCCCTGATTTATTAAATAATTTTTGAAAACTATTAACCATTCATATATTTTCGTTGAAAATTTCTGACCAATTCACATTTCATAACCAAAATGTTTGACCTGTTCAATTGTATAATGGTGCTCCACAGTTCATTGTATAATTGCTCCACATGCAAGTGTTGCATAATTACTGGTTGTAATACAGGGGTTGTAATCATAATCTTATCCTTTTTTTCAGTGTAGATCAAAATTATTTGGGTTTTTTTTTTTTAAATCGATGATTACAAATTTTATTAGGAGAGAATTCTGAGTGTAGTATATATATAGAGATAGTGACATTGTCAAACATGTTTAAAGCCAATTGGCTAAAAAGTGGCATCCCACGAATTATATTTGATTTTCAAAATAGCGACTCCTTCCAGCGGTATTATGTGTATAATGCCATATTGTGTGTTCATCTGAACAAGCTTTCATGTCCCGTTCACCAAGGGAAAAATTTGTTAAACAAGTTTGGTTGAACCCACTGGTTCTGGAGAAGTAGAATTGTGAAAAGTTTACAGACAGGACAAGATAGACGCGACGACGATAAGACGGCCAGAAAAGCTCACTTGATACCTCTAGTCAGATGTTAATATTGTTTAATGATCATAATAAAGTAGAAACCAGATTTCAACATGATTATTACATGTATGTATCCTTACAAACTGCATTTGTTCTACTCTGACCCAGAATTAACTATGTAAACTTCACAAACATATATACGATACAGTCAGAATTAAAGCGAGGCGGGCGTAAGCGGAGCAGGACCTCGTTTAACCATGGCTGTTCTGGATTTAAGCTTGACATTCCCGGATGGTTGTTAACCATTTTTCTTCTGTCAGCCTCTCTCTTTATTTGTAAGTCCATATATACCTATCCTATTCTATGCCAATGTACTTTCCTTTCCGGTTGCCATATTGTAATAAAAACATGCAATCAACTATTTCCTGCGCTGTAAGAACAGCCTAAATTACAAGAATATTCCAGGGGGTTGCTTACTAATTCCAGAAAATTGGTCTCTTTTCGTTCATTTTTTGTAATTGACTAGTAGTAACGCTCAAGTAATCTCTTTTAATCAAGCATATTCTTTGTCTCTCTGTCTGTCGGATCGTCTGTCTGTCGTTACAGCTTTCAGTAATATTGTAATAGATCCGAATTTTTGTACCGCCTTGTGCTAAATAATTGGATATAAACATTGTACTAAATTAGAAATTTTATAAAGGATGAAAGCAACAAAAACGGAGTACATAAAAAGGAACCATACCATATGAAGTTCCAGAAGCTGAATTACTATTCTAGAAAAACGACCGCTTGCATGCGTTCAAATCTGAAAGAAACACTTATATAACCAAGCTGGTTTTTGTATGTCTGTCAGTTTTATATTATGTTTCTGTATATCGATTTGCACTTAGACTATGTAAAGGCAAAGATAACGAACATTGGTCAATCTCGGTAAGTTCCTAAATAAATTACAAAAACAAGAGCGTTGGGCAATCACGGACCCCTGGATACACCAGAGGTGGGATCAGGTGCCTAGGAGGAGTAAGCATCCCCTGTTGACCGGTCACACCTTCATCGTCTTTATCGTCTGCGGAATTTTAACTTATGGAAAATACGGTACGTTATTTCCATAGAAAATAATTCAAAATACCCATGTTCCAAGAACATGTTTATTAGAATGAATTAATCGTAGAATTGCTGCTAAAGAAAACATAATAAATCTACTTGATCCAGAAAAAAAGTGGGAAGTGGGTTACCCCATATTTAAGGTAGATTTTGAGGAAGGTCACACACGGCTCATGATTGCGCAGATTGCTCAGATCCCTCGCAATACCCAATGACATATATCCTAAAATTACTCTACACATTTATTAACTACCTCGCTTGCCAGAGTGCCCTGCAATTGGTTCCAATAAAGACTTCACTGTCTTTCACATCTGTTTCGTTCTAGGATATTTTATTGAATATTGAATATACATATCAACGACAAACTAACAACAAAACCTTCTGACAAACGTGATGATTTTATCTACTACACCATTAATTTCCCATATTTATGTAACATCAACCCCATATGGTGTGTTTGTCTCAACTATTTCAATACGCAAGAGCTTGGTCTGCGTATGATAAGTTTCTAATTGAGACAGGATACTTACAAACAAGTTGTTGTTGTAGGGCTTCAACATTGACGTTAAAATCAGGATGTCGAAAAATTCCATGGTAGTTGTAAAGATGCCTGTATGGTCTGCCAATTTGTCAAATATCTAACCTATTCAAAGCCATTGTTAAGTCGTTCTTTAGCACCGATTTTGATTACAGGCCGCTCCGTTTACCTGATCAAGACAATGAACTCACGGCGGGTGTAAACGTTCGACAGGGGACGCTTAATTACTCCTCCTAGGCTTCTGATCTCACATTTGGTGAAACCAAGGATTCGTGTATGCCAACGCTTGTTTTGTATCTGTTTAGGACTTGTAAGATGATTACTGTCTCGTTATCTTTATTTTTCATGGTGTTTTGATGACTGATGATTGTGTGAATTGAACACACATTAAATAAAATGAAAACAAAAGAGACACCGTTTCAGGGTATTTGTTTTTGGTGCAGCAACACCTGCATGTATGGATAGCATTTAATTTAGGGATCTTATATCAACTACACTCGTATGAAATACAAGGACTGAGAGAAGAGGGCTGTGTGATTTTTCATTAACCCGCCATAAGCTGACGTAGACGTATAACCCTACCCACACCAAAAACAAACTGTCCTCTGCCACCTAAATACGTGATGATATCGGTCATGTAAATATCATATTTCTCACACAAAAGTGCAATATTGAAGACAGGGTGCAAGTTTAATTCACGCATTCTATTGATTAGTTATATGTTGTTTAACCGTCCCTCTTGCTTGAGAATATTTCACTCATATGGAGACGTGGCCATTGCCGATGAAGGTCTACACATTTCGTCCTGTGCTCGGCGCCCATGACCTTTGAGCAGGGAGGAATCTTTTTCGTGCCACAGCTGCTGTGACACGGGACTGTTTTTGGGGTCTCATCCGAAGGACTGTCTCATTTAGTCGCCTCTTATGACAAGCATGGGGTGCTGAAGACCTATTTTACCCGGGTTCACGCATTCGCGGACATGTTTATAGTTGGGGTATGTCACATGAGCGTCCAGGGTTTATATTGTGCGCAGTATAAGTCTACTGCTTTATAATCAAAGTACCTTTAACCCGATGGCCGTGATTCGCATTTAAAAACACTAAAACCATGTATGCATATGCGTAGGGTCATATAATGTGGGGTGTCATTTTATGGGACACCAATTGTGACATAGTTCACTATATTACTTTTTGATTCTACTTTGTTTCGACTTATTGTTTACTTTCTAGTAAACACTCCATTTGCCAAAAATAAAAAGTAGATAAACAGAAAAATATAAAAAAAATTAAATAAAGATAACGAACATATTATTCAGACTATGCGCCATATTTATTTGTATTGTGCTGAACATGTAAGGGATATTATATAGAACGTATGACCAATGGTTATTAATATCGCAAATATTAATGGGCGGTCTTATCAATAACAAAAAACCAAGTTTTTCTTATTATCAATATCATTTTCAGAAATTAAACATTCCCTACTCTCTAATTACATAAAGATTGTTTCGGTTGGCAAGTATAGATTTTAAACTTTTGTTAGACTGTCATTTTTGTACTAACTTTGACTACGGGTAACCCGTTTACTTTGCTTCGACTACGGGCTTACGGCGGGTGTGACCGGTCAGCAGAGGATGTTTACTCTCAAGGGCACCTGATCCTGCCTTCGCTTTTGTCGGAGGTCCATGTTGCCCTACACTCGATTTTGTATGTGTTTTCTTGGCACTATGATTATGTTTAATACATTGTTACTTCGCCATTTTATTTACATGTTTAAGTTCTATATATTTATTTAACTTTTGTTGAATTATATAGGATGGGTTAGGAGATAATGCACTTGGAGTAATAATTTGTCCGGGGAGAATGGGAATTGACATGCTGAATGGAAGATTCAACAACTCCTCGTTTTCAGAAATCAGAAAACTGAAACTTTTCGAAAGCAAAGGCGTTTTTTAATATGGTGTATTTTTATGAAGAAGAACTTGTTTACATCAAACTAATGTAAAACTCTGAGCATTCATTTGAGTGTGTATTCATAATTTGAAAAGATATTATTCTGGCACGTATTCATTTGAACGTGTGTTGATGTTTTTCTTTCCTAACAGATATTCAAAGTATAAGCTGAGTTTTTGGACCAGACTTGGTGTGCCGCACCCAAAACCTACACTATTCCTAGGTCACGCCCCACTGATGAAAAATGTAAGTGATTGTTTCAAAAATAAAACCTTGATAATTCTAATAAGCTGATTTCACTTTTGATAAAAGGTAATCTTCATATAGATAAAAATGTGAAAGTAATGAATTGTAATTTTTCTAATATTTCCTGCAAAAAATAACGCGTACAGAAAACACTGACCCCAAAACAGATTGAATCAGGCCTAGGAGGAGTAAACATACCCTCTTCACCTGTGGTACCCGCTGTGAATTCTAAATATCGATCAAGCAAACAGAGCAATTTCGTAGTAAACAGAAAACAAAGAACATTTTTACAATTGGTATTAAACACAAGCTTATAAGTTACATCGTTATACCGTGCGGAATACTGACTTCAGACGAGACTGTTTTTCAAGGTTGTAGGTAAAAGGTAATAGATAATGACGAAATCTACTCAACAACATGACGTTTTAGATTGGTTAATTGATTATTCGTTTGTTTTACGTCCCCACGAGAATTGTCACTCATATAGAGACTTAACCAATACATATGCCTAGCGATCAGGCCGTGGCAGTTAAGGTTTCTTAGCGTGCCAACATCTGTCTTGAGAAGAAACCTCCAATTTTAAGGTCATATCAGAAAGAGCCTTGACATTGCTTCTAAATACAGAGAGTTCGGCAAAGGGGCACCTATTTCACGTCTTAGGTTTGATAAAAGGTAACTACGAGTGGGGCTTGAAGTCACGACCTTCCGGTTGCAAAGCACACCTTCTACCCATGAGTTACCGGGCATATACCTAAGTAAGGCCCTAGATGGATCAGCAGAATATTTTTCAATATATCTTTAGAAACTAAAAAAGACTTTGTCAATTATTCTTCTAGTAAAGTAGATTTGTTCCGTTAACCTGATCAAGACTATGGACTCACTGCGGTGTGACCGGTCAACAGGGGATGCTTACTCCTCCTAGGCAACCTGATCCCACCTCTGGTGTGTCTAGGGGCCGTGTTTGCCCAGCTTTTGTTTTGTATTTTATTTAGGACTTACGAGATTGATCACTGTTATCTTTGCCTTTATTTTAACGTTCTGCCAATGTTGAAATCATGAAAAATGAAAAGTGATTACGTAATAAGTAGGGATGCCAACGAATATTCGACTATTCGAATAGTCTTTGATAACATGACGTTCGACTAAAAAAATAATCAAATAGTCATTAAAATTTTTAGCTTACTGTAATTTACCTATTCTGGTGTCCTGTCATATCTGATATTGCCAGAAAAAAATAGCTTTTTCCGATAATTCAGTTTCATCAAAGAAATTTCGTTTCGCCTATACGGGTTTACTTGTATCAAACTAAATATTAATCAATCTACAATCACAGCGGAAACTTAGTATTTTTAATATTAAAAACTCCGTATAAGAGGTTTGAGAAAAAGTTCTTTTCTTCCTAAATGCGTAAGTACGAGGGTTGTCCGTAAAGTTCGTGGACAAGTCTTAATTATATATATAATTAACGTTATATGTATTTATTATTAGCATATTTATAATCCTTTACTATATGTGAATTATAAATGTAAAATTTTGTCCGATTTTATATGTATAATTAAAAGTATGACTTCGTTATTAGACGTGGGATGATGACCCGGAGCACGGCAAACTTTTAATGAAAAAGTTGTTTATCGTTCCATACAGTTCATTTGCATTTTGTAAAATTCGACGAAGATTGAGATGATTTTTACATCATGGTGTTTCCAAGAGTTTCAATATCAAATTTGCAAAAATTGAACGTTCAAAGTATCGAATAGCAGAGAAATCGAGTTTGGATCTATTTAGACAGTTTCGTCATTGTTCGAAAAAATTACGTTTTCGGAAAGGTGGAGCAGAGAGACAGCGATAAAATTTTGTGTAGATATCGGAAAAATACCCAAAGAAACCCATGAATCCCGTAAAGAGTCGGGGAACATTGTAATATGGGCCGTTTATTAGTGTTTAAGCGATATAAAAGATTTTTGGACACAAGGTATTGATCGTTGTTCGTTATCTTTGCCTTTACAAGAGTCCGGTATTCATCGCTGTTCGTTTCATTGCCTTTACACGAGTCCTGTATTGATCGCTGTTCGTTTCTTTACCTTTACACGAGTTCTGGATTCATCACTGTCGTTATATTTGCCTTTACACGAGTCCTGGTATTATCATGCACTGTTCGTTATCTTTGCCTTTACACGAGTCCTGGTATTGATCGCTTTCGTTATCTTTGCCTTTACACGAGTCCTGTATTGATCGCTGTTCGTTATTTGCCTTTACACGAGTCCTGGTATTGATCGCATGTTCGTTATCTTTGCCTTTACACGAGTCCTGGTATGATCGCTATTCGTTATCTTTACCTTTACACGAGTCCTGTATTGATCGTTATTCTTATCTTTACCTTTACACGAGTCCTGGTATTGATTGCTGTCGTTATTCTTTGCCTTTACACGAGTCCGGTATTGATT